>JAZHYW010043191.1:0-13922 GCA_037355805.1 Ixodes ricinus
AAAAAGTGCGGGTTTATTTTTACTAATTGAGATCTCTTGACGTGCAACCAAAATCTCGAGAATGGCCTCCGTCAGATTGCGGGCACCTCGGCCGATATTTAAACCCGAAAAGTACGGATTCACTGGTCAGCGCGTTGACTCAAAGACACTGAGACGTTTTAATTCTTTGTCTTTTGTTTTAATATTATTGGGACTTAAGAGCCACCGAGGTGGTTTTGAAACGAAATATAGTCGAACTATTCCGACAAACATAGTTTGATAGCGAAAATGATTATGGAGCCGCAGCTGTTTCCGGCTTGAGCGGCGTCGCCGTCAGCTTCGGCGTCGTCGTCGGCTTCGGCGTCGCCGTCGGCTTCGGCGTCGCTGTTGGCTTCGGCGTCGCCATCGGATTCGGCGTCGGCGTCGGCGAAGCCGTCGGCGTATTGCTGTGACGTTTCGGCACCATGCCGAGACGTTGCCCTCGTGACGTTCCGAGGAGGGGAGGAGAGGAGGAGGGGGAGGAGGGGACGGGAGGAGGAGGAGGGGAGGAGGGGAACGGGAGGAGGGAGGAAGAGGGAGAGGAGGATGAGAAGGAGGCGGAGGAGGAGTAGCAGGAAGAGTGAGGTGGGAGGGGTGTACCCTCCCCTCAGTACCTCTTCCCTTCTCCTCCTCAAGAGCTGCGCTCTAATTCGTCGTTCCAGGGGGTTGTAAGCGGCTTTCATATTTTTGCAAGAGATAAAAACATTCAAATGTTTTCGCATACGTGACGGAATCCCAAATGGCGGAATCCCTTTCATGGTTCCCATTTCATTTAGATCGCGCCAGGCATATGTACCGACGCACAACAGAACGCGCGCAAAAGCAGCTGTAGCGCACCCGCAGCCACGAGCTTTTTGTTCTGACATCTCTGGCTCGCTCGCTGCTGGCATCCAGCCACCGGAAACCCTGACATCTGGCACTTTTTTTGTCTTTAACGTGGTTTTCCAGGCGGCACACGATGAAAAATGCGCATTAAGATATTTTTGAACACGTGTCGCCATCTGTATTTTATATTAAGAAACTAAAATGTGCTGTAACTTAATGGGAAAAATTCGAGATCCGTAATAATCTTAACGTGTAATATATCAATATGGAAGTTCTGGAAAATGTAATATCGAAGGATGCTTCATAATTCAATGTCTTGTAATTTTGATTAGTTCGCGTGATTATGTTCTTATATTCCATTAAATATTACGATTTAAAACTTTATTTTTCGCCTTGCAATATACAATATATGTACCTTTTTTCGCTTGCTTTTTCTATTCATTATACCCAACTGAACGCTCACGTAAAATATAGTGGACAATGGGCTGTTATAACTCGAGAAATATTTTTTCAGTACCAGAGACTGTTCTCTTCAAAGCTGAATAATTAACTAACACCCAAAAATAATCGCAATATCAAGACATTGAATTATTGTTGAAAACCAGCTCTTTACTTTTACATTAACATTATAATTGTAGTATACATAGAAAGAAATTTATAAACCGTCAAAAAATGTACCAAAAGGTCATGCACGGTGGCGTTGCACCTTAAAGGCGAAGCTTAAGCGTCCTCCTTTAATTTTCTTGATTCGCGATTCGTTTTCCGGCGTTTTTATTCAACAAGTTTCAATCTTATCGGCTGGGGAAAGATAATAAGATGTTTCGGAATCGCAACTTCCAGCGTTCCTTAAGCTGTCCGTGACAATAACACAAGAAAGAGTGCACTCACGATTGAAGCTTGAGTTGGCTCCGTTATTATCGTTTAACTTCTTCAGGTAAGCATCGATAAAGTCCCTATTCACGTCCGGACTTAGTGTCTCCGAACGTTGGTCGGCCTCTTTTCTGAAAGCAAAGTTTAGTGTGCCTTATTTTACTTGAAAATTCATAGTGATAGTATTCTAGGCTAATTTTTAAATATGTAAAAGAAACTGCAGAAACGACAAGGATGTACTCGAACTGTCACGGTCTAAATATTTTAGAACAAGCAGTCTACATGAAAAAGGTTTCTTGGTTCATTTTGTGCGAGGATCTTGTGTACCGTTCTAATAGCCGCCCTCTGGGCGCTGCCATCTTTCTCTAGAAAGCTGTGGAGCGCGTTTTCAGACCTCTTGTCCTCTCTTTCGAAGTGTCAGTGACCACGCTCGCGTTCACAGCCCTTTCAGTTGTGATTTCTTTCCTGGGTGATTTCTCTCCTGGGTGGGAGAGATATATACTCGCCTGATAAAATCAAGCATACTGTCCGCGTGCGCACGGACGATACTGGATCTGGACGATGGAAGGTAGGAGAGCAGCTTGCGCAAGGCGGGCAAGAAGTCCAAGGCCGCTGTGAAGCTAGCGTTCCGCGAAACTGTGGTTGCTCCTTCGTCCAGGAACTTCCGCCTCGGATCATTGTAGCTGAAACGTTCTCCAAATACCAGTGCAGTTACATTGTTAGAGACACTCGACGTAAGCACATTTTTCATTTTCCCCGGTGTGCCATCCCACGATTTCAGGACATCGCAGAGTTGGGCTATTTCCTCCTGCTGTGACAAAAAAAAGCAAAAACAGAAGACAGGTCAATGCAACTAAGTTTTCAAACACATGAGATATTTAGCCAAACCAGCCATTCAGGTCAAGGTACCACGCGATATAATCACAAATCAATCCGGAAGGGAGGAGCACCATACTTGTTCGATATAATTTTATATTATGGAAACTTCGGTGACTATTGTTGACTATTGCATTTTGTGCACACTTAAGACCCGTGATGATTTAGGTGTAACATTTCTGAGTGGAGCAGAGGGCGTAGATTTACTTTGAGTGTTAGGCTAACTATTGGGTATTTCAATGATTAAACAAAAGTACCAGTCAAACGCTGTGAACAAAAAAAGGCTCTTTTTAATCGTTGTTCTTAGAGGGGGAATTCGAAGATGGAACAGCCTCACCGTTAGAGCCGGCTCAATTCCATCTGCATAGTAGTGCCCAAACACCATCCTCCCCACGGCAGCGCACTTAATCTGCCCTCGACACTTGTCACTCAGATTGGTCGGCTTTTGTCACAAGCCGTCCTACCCCTCCCTCCTCCCCTCTCTCCTGTTTTCTAGTGGAGAAATGACAGACGCTTCCGTTGTGCGCTGAGCGTGTCCCGTCGCCTGCACACGTACAAAGAAAGCGAAAAACAGAGCGATGCAAAAATATTAATTTAGTCTGCGTAAGGCGAGCAGAAGAATTTTTGGTGTCATGTAAGCTCGTATTTAGCGATTTCTGTGTTATTGCGCTTTACCAACCATTAAACTCGTAAACTAAAGTTGGTAAGGAACTTTTGGTTTATGCATGCACTGTGAAGCTTGAAACATCTCAAGTCGCAGCAAGTTATGCAGAATGTTTGTTTCAGGTTGAACACTGGTTGAACACAAAAACAATATAACGCTTAAAGTGATACGACGTACACTATTATGTTCAAATAAAATGCAAACACTAGAGCGCGCGGGCGACCACAATGCTGCGCCTCCTGAAGGCTTCTGGAAACTGACAGAACTGTGATATGGAGAGTAGGGCACAGCGAGGATGTGCGTCCTGCTCTGACGTGTTTGCACCTCGTCCAGCACAACCTAAGCTTCCACGCTGCGCCGGTGTTCCACTGGAAGTTCCGCCATAGTTCGCATTTAATTCAAACCAGATAGTACATTCAGTGAAAATTGTTCTTTAACAAATCTAAGCTCCTACTCACTCTGTGTCCTTTCTTCGCAACCTTTTCTCAAAGTGGATATCTGCCGCGGTTTCTGACAGCTGCGATGCTCCTGCTTCAAGCTAGATTGCTCTTGCCAAGGCACAAATTTGCCATCGCGGGGTAAAAACAGACTCAAATAACTGCTTTGAAGGCATAATAGTAATACAGAGTGCTTTCCAAAACTACAAAGCTAAATCACCCCACCAAAAAGCTTTCTTAGACCCACCAGGATTTTTGAGATATAGTGTTGGCCTCTTCAAGATTTCTAATAGCATTGAGAAGTATGGGATTGTTTTTTGATAAGCATATGGGAGCTTTCAACTGTTTTCCTAACAAATACCTTGAACCTTCAAGCCTATTCTAGAGTACCGCATGACAGAGCAGGAAAGGCATCCCAGCGCTATGGTCAGCTTCAAAGGAAAAAAAAAACAAGCTCTGCAGCAAAACCTCTGAGAATAGTCATTTTTTTACAGCGGAGCTGTTAAGGGCTAGGTTCCCCAGGATCGTGTCCGTGTTTGCGACACAAATCTACCTGGACAGCTACCGCCATTTATAAGCGACGGCAGCAATAATAATTATTGGGGGGGGGGGGTTGTGTGGATATTTATACAGCGAGTCGTTGGTCAGCCATTTTTAAAGTTGCGACGAGTCACTCGCTGTAGATGAGCAATTTAGCCAGTGCAGTACAACCGCTAGCCTGGGGTCTTTAACGTGCATCACGCAGTGGTGATACACGACCGCACGCCGGTACGATGCTCATCCAGATCGAAACGGGCAGGGGTGGGGATTGAACCCAGGATCTCTGGGTTCTGCAGCGCGAGCTTTCGCTCCACGTGCTCCGAGCTGGTGTGCGCTAGCCCACTCGGCCACCGATCCCCCCGCGACGGCGGCAAGCACGCAACCAGTCTGGTTTCCGCCGTCGCTCGTAGATGGAGGCAACCTTTCCAGCTGTAATAGAAGAATGGATGTTTGGGCACGTTGGTGGGAATTCATCATAGGAAACAGCGCGAAAAACAGACGACGACGAAGAAGAAGCACACAGTCCATCGAGTACAGCTCCGCTGGTCTTCCTCCTTTACAAAAGTGGAAAGGCTGAACTTTTTTTTTTTAGTCGGTGTTGTTTAAATTGTGTTTAATTTCATATAGCAAACGATATTGTACCTTTATATGTTCTTCCATGCTCTTCTTTCCGAATCCAAGGTCTCTTAATACATGCATGCAGAACCTGCGGTTGTCGACCCACGCTTTCCCATTCATTGTTGCAATTCCTGTAAGATGGTTTACATATTTATTTTCAGACATAAAGAACACTAAGGGTAAACTTCTTCAAAACTCGCTGCGCTCCAAAAAAATCATAAACCTCAACAAAATGATGGCACAAAAATCATAAAACTTAACAGAATGATGGCGCGAAACAAATAGTTTGCACGCACTAATATTGTCCACAAACCCACTTAAGCCTTGAGAAAGAAAACACCAAACTTTATCAATGCGTGATTTTTATCACTTTCATTGACTACACTACTAATCTCAGCGCGTGGACAAGGAAAGCACTTTAAGTCCTAAGTTACGTTGCCCCGTACCTGCCAATATGCAATCCCCGCTTTAACGTTCCATTAGACCACCTGGCATAAAGTTGACATTTTTGTTTCCTGGATAAAGGCGGTCAACAAATTAGCAAGAAACTAAGAGGGATCTACGGAACGTCTGGCTGTCTGCTGTGTCTCTAAGTCAGCTCATTGCCGATTAGAAAATGAAGCGTTTTGACCGAGCTGCCGCGGGCGTCCAATGGGTCTTATTGTCTTATGGCTAGTGTCGGCGGCAACGCGTTACAACTAACGGCGTCACTGGTAACGCGTTACTTTTTCCGGTAACGTACGAACACGCATTCGTTACATTTTAAAAATGGTAACGGGTAATGAACTTGCGTTACTTTTTTCGAGTAACGTGTAACGTAGTTACGTTGCTCGTTACATATTCTTCAAAAGACTAAATAAATTAGACTAAATTTTTCGCGTGTTTCTAGGCGTCAATTCATACAAATTTCGCGTTTTTTGCTTTTCCTATTGCTTTTTTTTTCTCGTGAGTATTTAGGTGGAAGCGTAAGAAAAAGAAGGTCATTATGTTCAATGTCTGGATGGACATAATGTTCCTTGAAATATGACGCGTATGCATACCTGTAACGTCAGAGAGTAAAACGTGTGAATTCATAATTAAAAAGTAACGCGAAAGTAACGTGCCCTACTTTTTAACGGTAACGGTAACTTTTACGCGTTTCTTTTATTTTTTGATGAAACGTAGGTCGGGCAAGTGTTAATTTTATTTGCAAGTAACGAGTAACGTATTTCTTTCTTTTTTTGGGGGCAACACTTTTAACACTGCTTACGGCTTTAAAAAAAAAACTTAAAGCGGTTTTGTATTCAATAAAAGGAAAACTTTAATTGTCTTTATACGGCCTCCAGGATTCCAAATATTGAGAATATTTGTCAATTTGGTGCACGGACGCTGCAAAAATTAATTTCTCAAGTAACGCCGAAGACCCTCCTTCCCGATGAGTGACGTCATACAAGGGGTCTTCGGAATCACTGATCTCGCCCATCTTCGGCGCCTGTCGAAGCTATGCACGCGCACTCTTGCTATTTTCAACAAAAAAATGTCACAAAGAGACGTCACGACTGGTGTCATCGCGGAACAATCTAGCTCGCAAGATTGCAACTGCACGCGCTGCCCAGACGAGCGGCACACTCTTGACGGCACAGGGATCCTCGTATGACGTCATGAATAGTCGGATGGGTTTTCGCGTTTTCTTGCATTTAGTTACATTTTCGGGGCAAACGATGGCGATAATCTGATTCACGGGATGCAAATACGCCAGAATTCACCTGTATCTCGTTTTCGTTTAAGGCATGTTTCACCTTCCCTTTAGCAAAACCAATAACGTATTTGAGCAAAAGCTAATATATTCTAGACGAAACAAGAATGGTAACACGTCATGACCTCTTCGGTTACATTCAACGAGCTCACCATCAATTCCGACGGTTTTTAAAAGGAAATGATTAGGACGGGCCAAGAGCTCATCTTTGTTCAATCCTTCTTTGATCGTGTCCAGGTCATTCAGCACAACAACATCTTCCGATCCCAGTTTGACTCTGTAACAGCATAGATGTAGTTTATTTTCATTTCTGCAGCAAGCTTTTATTTCGTGGTCTCACTGTATTCATGAAACTACAACGCGTGAATAGCTTTTTCTACCGGAGTCAGTAAGCGACTCATTGTTTACACTCCATTGAATATAAACGACAGTTTTCCATGTAACGACTTTTGAAATGGCGCGCACTTCTGAATATAGTCTATTATGATATGACAGGCTTTTGCCCCCTGCTTTATTTTGCTGCTGCGCTTTCTTGATCTTGTTCGTGGCTGTCGTTTCTTGTAGTTTCTTGCTGTATTTCCCAGCTGCAGTTTCCGGCTGTAATTTCTTGCTGCGATTCCTCGATTCTAGTCGTGGGACCTTGTGCGGTGCCCGAGTCATTTTACTGTCCTTAGGTAAACTAACAGGCGACCCAAAGCATAACCTAATGAGAAGAATTGCAAGGAAATCGTGAAGCGACGAACTCAAGCACCATTTGCTACGCGGTGTCAATAATGAGCTATAAGTAGCTGCTTCAGCAATCAGTCAAATGCAAAACGTCCGTTTGTACTGGCTGTTCTAGTTATGACTTTGCATCGGAGCCGTATCCATATTACGATGGGATATCTAGGTTCGAATAAGTAAACATATAATTGCGGTTTTAACTTTCTCGCTGGTTTCGGGGAAGGGAGAAGGGGGGGGGAGGGTTGTCTTTTCTTGGCAGCGTTCACACTACAACAGGAGGTAATTACACCGATGTAAACCGAGACAGTTTGTCCGCGTGTTTTTTGCTAATACATACTTGCGCACGCGCGAAGTCGACACGAAAGTTGCAGTTCTTCCGCAACAAAGCCCAGCATTCTAGCGCCTTTTAAAAGATTCATGCGCAGTGTCTTGCCAACGAGACATCAGTCGGCTTTATTACTCTTTTTTCCCCTCACCACCGGCGAAATGTCGAAACGGAAATATTAAGACAGCACGCTGTATGAGGCCGAGGTCACACTGATCGCAGATCATGCAAAAAGTACGGTGTCCACTGGAATCACGACGACAGAATAGAACGTTTTCAAACCTGAGTGGAATCTAGAAGCCGCTGCGACAATCATTCCAGTGCGCCATTGTTCCCTGGGGGCGTACTCTGAGCATGCATATTGGTCGCCGAAGGTTGCGGCAGCGTTCAGCATGGAATCGGCTGAGCTGGTATCGAAAAACGAATGCCACGGAGTCGTTCGGCAATCACTCGGATCAAATCACGTGCTTTGTGCGCCTCAAACAAACAACGACCGTCAATGTTCCTCGAAGGACGTTTAAAAATCGTCAATTATCTTCGGACACGCCGTAAGCGTGTTTGAACTATATTTGCTTCATAAATTTATTTGCCTCAAACAAGTCTGCAGACAGGTCGTGTACAGCCAAGGTGTACATGTGTGCATGTGCTAGTCTTCTGCGGTAGCGCATGCGCAGTTCGTACCGGAGAACCGATCGTACCGTATCGGATGTGCAGAAACGATTCCTCAAAACTCTGCAGTGTCTGTTTGTATGATGCATCGGCAGTGTGCCCGCGGCATTGCAGAACAATTTCGGGCTGCGCGTTCGGGCCCAAAATTGCAGGCCCATTCAAGCTTGCCACAGACAACGAAACGGCCGACAGTCCTGCGACAGCGCAGACTCTACAGAGAGAAAGTAGGTCTACGGATATGGGAGTGAGTCTGACCTCACGATGGGTCCGTATTTTGCCGCAAGTCTCGCGTAGGTAACGTGGGCACTGGATCCGAGAAATGGCAGGTAACCTAGGACAGGGACACCACTCGGCCCTGGAGGTAGCGGCTTGTCCTGAATCCTCGCCTTCCTCTTTTTGAAGCACAGCGCTGCGATGACCAGCGTTATCACCAGGGCAAGAGCGATGTCTGTTGCCAAAGAGGAATAATCCTCGCGAAAGACCTTCAATAAAAATAAAAAAGAGCATAAGTATTAGGACTCCCGTGTACACGGCAGAAGAAAAAAAGTACCACAAACTGATCTCTTTAAATTTCTACTATGCATGAAAGGCAGTAATCACAACGCGATCTTTAAAACTCATGTGGGAGTGAATCACATATTGTTCATAAATATCTACGTTAAATTTAGCGCGGACGTCATGACGTCAAGATACGTGACGCCAATTTCGCCGCTAAAATTAACGCTGAAATTGACCTCACGGCTTTAAGCGATGTGACGGTCATCTCTTCAGCTTTCTCGTCAAGTCACGGAGGTCATGCGCGTACAAAGCGGGCAAGGCGCTTTGGACCTGTTTAGGTTTTCTGTAATAATTGAAAAAGGGCGTGTTGGTGAAAAGATACGAAAACTTGAAAGGATAAAACGCCAAAGAAGGGGACGGAAACAGGACTTTTTTCATTTGAAAGGAAAACACCACGAGGACGTGGACGAAAAGCAGGACTTCAATGAAAGAAGTCCTGTCCCCGTCCTCGATGTTTTATCCTTTCAAGTTTTCGTAGGTTTCCTGGCGTGTGTTGGATTCGCCATGAGTCCAACAAACTCCTTCTCGGATATTTCGCTCTGCGTCAATCACGTGCACATACTTGATTTTAAATGTGAGCTTACCATGCATCTCAGTGGCACTGCAATGGGTATAGCTATCTCGGACTCGATGGTGAAACTCACTATAGACACAATCAAACAAAGAGCGCTTGAAGTGTTTCCCCAACAGCCCAGAGTGTCATGCGATATGTGGATGATTGTTTCTGGGTTCTCAAGAAATCAGACGCCAAAAACTTTCTGGCACACCTCAACTCCATCAAGTTGGCCTTTCAGTTCACCGTGGAATAAAACCAAGCTGATTTGTAAAAAGAGAGAAACTGAGCTGATTTCGAAACGTCAGGTTTCCTTTAAGGGGAGACACTGCTCTTTGAGGCAAAAATATGCTAAGAAAACACATTTTTGAAATTGTGTTTTTTGAAGGTTGGCAGGCACTTATCATCTTGTTCTAAAGGATTTTTATGAAATAAGTCCCTCTTATCTTAAAATATTGCCTTGGAAACAAAGTAAAAATGAGTCTGTGGTTGTTTTTTATATAATTTCTGAGTGAACTATTTAGGCCCTTTACAATTTTATGGAAGCCATATCTCCACTTGCACATGCCTAATATTCGTTTTTTTTTTCTGGTAGGTATATGTGTGACATGTGCAATAAGGTGTACAAATATATTAAATAGGGTATCAGGCTTTCTTTTAGGTGCCTTTAAGCATACTGCAGTAAATGATTTTAAAACTGGAAAGTTCAAAAGTGGCATAACAATTTTATTAAGCATCTTGGAGCTTTCATTTATGCTTTATTGGATTCCACATACCTTTTAGTTCACTGATATATGTTTATTTTATTTATTAATCAGTATTTCAATTTGTCTTAATCCTTGCCATAATCTTTGCAAATGCAATTTTCGATATTAACAAAACTAATTAGGTTACATAAAAACCAAGTACATATTTGTAGTGAGATTGTAATGGGAAATAAGCTATGTAAATTTCATTTGAATCGAATGACAAGTTATATAAAAAAAGCTCTAGAAGCAGTGTTGCTCCTTAAAGATTTGGTTGGAGCATTATATTGTTTTTTATTCTCACCCAACGAGGAGTTTTTGCAAAACGTGTGTACTTTCAAGAATCCCATATACGTCTAAGAACATTAGATGAAACGTTCTCAACATAGTCTTCCATTGAAAGGCTGATGGCTGCGATTAAACCGCCTTTGCGTACATGAGTAGATAATATTTGATTTATTTCGGACGGACATGCTCGTCATTTGTAGCTCCGAACAAAATTTCATCGCATGATTGAAATATATCTTGGCGAAAAAAGGTTTTCTCTCCAAAGCACGTGACCATGAAAGCTGATAATAGCTGCGACGGGGTAGATTTGTTCGAGAACCTGACGGACGACAAACGGATCAAGGGACACACACGTCTCAATTAACTTGGCTCGTCTTATCAGGAAAAAACAATTCTAGTGGCTATGATTATTTTATGCGCAGCCAACACTCAGCTTGGGAAACGAAAAATATTTCCGCTACGGAAACAAACTACATTGGATTGAGTACTATAGAACACAAACAACATATATATATATATATATATATATATATATATATATATATATATATATATATATATATATATATATATATATATATATATATATATATATATATATATATATATATATATATATATATATATATATATATAATAATATAACTAATATATATATAATAATAATATATATGTATATATAAGTGTGAAGAAAAAACTTCGGTGAAAACAGCAACAACGAACGATTTATTCTTCGACGTTTCAGCCGAGTCCGGCCTTCGTCAGGAAGTCTTCCTGACGAAGGCCGGACTCCGGCCGAAACGTCGAAGCAATAAACCGTCCGTTGTTGCTGTTTTCACCGAAGGTTTTTTTTCCCAGTTATATACCCACGCCTTCGGCCTCCCGCCACCATGCGCGTTGTATATATATATATATATACACATATATATATATATATATATATATATATATTGTAGTGTTTGCGGCCCATCGTCATGAACTGAAAGAAAACTCGCGCTGGGCGGCCGGCGCGCAACGTGCGCGCGAGCCACGCGGCAGGCTCGGGGCTCGGCAGTCGGTTGGCTGCCACCGAAAGTAAAGGTGTGTTTTTTCTGAGATCTGCCTTGTTGCTCCTTCTTGCGGGTGAGCAGTAGCACCGAACCCTACATTATTTGGCGCACAACGTGGGGCCAAATATATATATATATATTGGCCACATATATATATATATATATATATATATATATATATATATATATATATATATATATATAGGGTGTTTTTAAACTAACATAATTTTTTTTTAAAAACCATGAAAGCTAGATTTATGCGGTTTGCGCAGGTGAGTTATACGGCCAGGGGGACATAATATAGGAGGCTAATCGTATCGATCAGTTGGCTAATTAGTTAAAATTTGTTAAGGAACTTTTTAATTAATGAAAATAGACATATGGTTCCAATCAGAAACTTGCTCAGCGTCATTACAAACAACTAAATCAGTCATTTTCAGAAAGACTTTGAGCACTTGAGAAGCGTAGTAGTGCACTAAAGTTAGCACTCGTGGAGCACGTACAAAGCTAGTGGTTGCGATAAGGCGCCCGCGCAATTTTTCCGTCTCTTATCTATCCCTAGCCTTGTACCTGCTTCATGAGCGGTAACTTTAGTGCACTACTACGCTTCTCACGTGTTCAAAGTATTTCTGAAAATTACTGATTTAGTGGTTTTCGATGACGCTGAGCAAGTTTCTAATTGGAACTATATACAACCTTTTCACAACCTTTTGAACTTAAAACAACAAAAATTTAAGTTATCATAAAGCTTTACTTTTGCATTTCTTAGTAGCATGCGGTTAACGTTTGATTTTGTACCTGCATACCTTTTTCTCATCTTTATACGTGTTTATCAATCGTATATTCTTTCGACAGTGGCTGCCAAAATGTGGCTTCCTGAACAAAGAGAATGATTCTATTACAACATTCATTTTGCCATGTCTGGTGCTTTTAAGCAAGCATTAACAGCTAGTTGAGTATTTTAGGTCATTCAACTGTCTGCAATACTAAGTATTCAAATGAGTGCTTACTTAAAAGTAGAAATGCAGAGGAGGCATGGCTTTGTGGCTGTATAGGAAAACACACAAATTTTAATGCTGTATTCACAATAAAACAAATAAGTGTGAAGTATGTACTTGCTCTTTTGTTTATGTCGCTGCCACAAAATTGACTTTTGTTTGCCTCCAAAGGTTCTCCCAAATGACTCAAATCAATTTCATCGCTGTCTGTAGCGATATCGCCTCAAATCAACACGTTTTGAGTGTTTTAGTAGGTCTAAAAGTTACGTTATATGAATTCTATCCTTTAAGATTGGGCTTATAACTTCTGAAATATTCCGAGTTTTGTATCCTCATCGCATCTGAGTGAGTTAAGCCTTAAGGGGCAGATTTTTTCCTCTTGCAAAAAAATGTCACATTAATACAATTTTTTTGTTTTTGTTTTCCCCTCATTGTTTTTTTTTCCTCAAAATTTAGGCATGCGTTTTTACCTCTCATTCTTTTTAAGTGCACAGTGCACAGTCTGCTGGCCTAGATGTAGATTTTTCTCAGTTTGGTATGGCTATTGTTATTTTAGGAACCTTGAACTCCTTTATACTTTTTAACTGTGCACTTATGTGGCTTTGGCAGAAAAAGCTTGGCATTTGGCATTAGTTGTGCATGTAAAATATCAGCCAGTACCGATCCCAAATCCTTCACTGCAATTGTTTTTTTCACTTGTCTGGTTTCTAACCAAAACTTTATAGGGTCCCTTGAGGTGTGGACAGCCCGCGTCCGAACAATACGCAACGCGCATTGCGCTCTCTGCGGTGTCGCGCGTTTGTGCTGCGCCGTAAAGGGATTGATGCCGCCGACGCGTCGAGACGCTGGATTCGCTGAGACAGCGGAATCGGCTGCACTCAATGTTTCGGAGGCTGTCCACGCCGGTAGGTGGCCACAGTCACCCCCTCTTCCCATTCAAAGAGGAAACACCCAGACTGCGTGCGCCCAGCCGTTTTAACTACGCAAAAGGTTGTCAGCTTTAAGGTCATTCAGGTTGTAGTAAAGCATTTGAGTGGAGTCGGCTCTCACAAAAGCGCTTGCCTTCTGCCCACCGAAATTTATAACAGATTATACATATTTGTTCTATACCGTACCGCTGACTGACAGTGAATACCACGAGCAGTATTGGCACTCCATCCTCCGACGTTTATTCTTGAGCGCCGCCATTTTGGGGTGATTACTAGAGACTTGGCGCGAATGGCGATCTCATAATCTCGCCCAATTAAAGCTTCTTGAGCTTTGGATATGGCGCCTGAATTTAGGAAAAGATATCGTCTCGTTTCGTCATGGACTCTTTTTTACATTTCGAGGAGAGAACGAGTATACTGAATTCTGAAACGAAGCTTTTTATAACTGCCGATAATGGGCCGAGCGCCAAAGGCTGGAGGAGTCGTTATGCAGAACTGCAA
>JAZHYW010043197.1:0-10944 GCA_037355805.1 Ixodes ricinus
TTATTACGTATTGCTTAAGTACTATTTGGACTAAGACACATGACGATCTAGACTATTCCTGAAATATGCAACTTCCCAACCATCTTCTCGACACATTGCGGTCATCCAATGTACCACTTGTAAAGGAGGACCCCTGAAAGAAGGACGATAACAGGACGAGGTATGTATTGGCTTTGTTATGTGTTTTTCTTGTTTCCTTTTGACTTCAAGAAGAGAAGCGGGGAGTCAATCGAAGAGCACATGAAAACTGGAGTGCCCTGGCGGCTGAAATGGTATACAAAGGAAAGATGATTAAATGCATCCTGTTGGGAGTTCCAAATAACCATTAATTATACAATACTTGGTCAGTTACAGTCAAATCTAAGAAGTGATAGCAATAACACAAGGATTCAAGGGATGCAGCAGCGGGGTGCATATTAATGCAAAGGACTTGAAAAGCACGGTCTGCTGAAACTATCTGTAATGGTTCGAGTACACTCCTCGTACCCGCAAAGCAAAGTAGATTGAAAATTCAAAACCATTGGTCTACTGCGCCAGTCATGGGATATTGGATACAACAAAGTAGGCAAACAGGTGAGCTGCTTTAAGTCACAAATTAGAAACCAGACAACAGAAAAAAGGAAACAAAATGAGCTGCGTCTTATTACATTCCAAAAACACTATGTCGCAATGGAAACATATTGTGTTCTGTCCCTTTTTCTGATGTCTCTGGTTTCTTATGTACGTCATGTAATATGTTTGGTGACAAAATAAAAATATCAAAGAAGTTTCTCGAAAATTTTAAGGTTCCTCAGTACCCCATCTAGGAGCATGAACCCAGAAAACAGACAATTAATTTGGTGTTTTGGTCTTCACTCCCTGAACAAAGTACAGAAAAATGAAAGGAACTGGAACAAATCTGGGGACGGAAACAAAAATTTTTACATTCCTGTATAGAGCATCCACTACCACCAGGCGTCTAACGCGACATGCAAGTGCTTGTGATGAAGGCCTGCACAGGTTTCGTCATCGCCGACGACATGAGGAACAAGTGGCAAAAAAATATCAAATGAAGAGACAACAGCAACCTCCACCAGATCCAGAACACACTGACACAGCGGAGTCTTTTGCTGTTTTTCATGGAACGGTGAACAAGAACCCACAATGAAACATTCTATTTGGGAGTGTGCTGGGCTCCAACGAATACCTGCCCAGTGGCTGCTATCGGAGGTGACGTCCCATGAACTCTGAATTTTGCGTAGGATGCTACAAGAATGAATAATAAACCAGATTTAACTGCCTACCCTACATTCCATCCCCTGCTACGCGAAAGAGCCATCCTTATCTGAATAAATTTATTCAATCATTCACTTGTATAATTCTACAAACAATGATAGTAAACAGTGGGCCCATTTTGAAGATGCCTTTATTTATATTTTTAATTATTTAAAAACAACTTGTGATCCACTCACATACTGAGTACACTCAACCTTTGAGAAAATAAGTTTGCATTCTATTTAATACTTGATATGCATACCAATCCACAAGGGTGGCTGTTGAAGAAAATACACATTTCTTGTTTAGGGAACACTGAAATCCCAAAAAACTTTTTTGTTTTCTATATTTCTATATTTTCCACAAAAAAAAACAAGTGTGAATAGCTGATTTTGGGTTGAAGCGAATCAATAGTGAATAGGTGTCTTGGCCAAATATCTTATAATTAGGGGTGAGCGAATATTCAAAATTTCGAATACGAATCGAATATTTTCCTTATTCGAAACGTATTCGATTTGAAAATTGCATATTCGGAAGTTCCCGAATATTCGGCCAAAGCCGAATATTCGGAAAAAACGGCGAATATTCGCAAAAACTGTGAATATTCGAGAAAGTAACGAATAACTTGGCTGCCACGAATTCCCCTATGAATATGTATGTTCACTGAGAAAGGCGTATGATGCGTGCGTTATCGGTCTCGTCTGTTTCTATCTGTCCGATGGCAGCAAGACAGAATCCGTTTCGGCTTCTTTTTCACCAAGCCCTTTGCTTGCATTTTATAGCAATATGTGATGTAATTGCGCGTTCTATGAATTGATACAATGAAATAAACCTCGAAAGTGAAATATAAATATAAAATAAATCTTGAGAGTGTTATCTAATATAAATGTTTGAAAAGTAAAAAAAAAAGAAGAAAAAGCTAGGTGCGAGTAGGACATTGCATCGCCATTGAAAACAACTCCTGCCACTTCCGCGGAGTCAAAACTAGGGATGTCGCGAACCTGCTCAGGTTCTAGTTCGACCGAGTTCGACTTTTTCGAACCTTCAACGTGATGTTCGACAAAGGTTTGACTGAATGAGTTTTCTGCGCATGTGCAAAAACGAAAAAAAACAAACTAGTTGATTCCACTTGGCGGAGGAAAAGTGCCATATTTGTTGGATTTATTGGCATCGCTGGTTCACATTAATAACCAATTAAAGCGTTAAAAGCGCATTTTTCGCTTTTATATGGTGTACACATTGGTAACCATTTTATGAAATATAAAACAAAGTACTTTTTAAATAATTGTTTCTCAAAATTCTAAAATATTCGTGTAGCAGCCGGGCAACACTGTCTATAAGACGAACTTCTTCGCACTTTAGTGAAATGTCGCAGGTTTCCCAAATCAACGGGTCTTTCTACTGGCGGAAATAATGTCACGTGCGCGTAGGGGGCGTTGAGCAGTTAACTTTCCTAGACGATAATTTGTAATGAGTGCATTACTAGAAGTAGCTTTAGCCTGCTGCAGCCCAGTAAAATGCAGTTGCATTGATTTATTTAAAAAAAGGCAATAAAACCTGCCGTTACCTTTTGTTTTGCCATTTTTTATTACTAGACACATATTCGATATTCGATTCGATATTCGAAGCCCGTTTTTTGTCTTATTCGTATTCGATTCGTATTCGAAAATTTCAATATTCGCACACCCCTATTTATAATCAAATATCAAATAGTTTCTTCAAACTTTTCACTAACATTGCACCGTGCTTAGAAACATCCAGCTGAACTCGTGAAGGTTGTTCCCAACCGCCTACTTGTGCACTTCTAAGCTCAGTGAATTTTAATATAACTATATTTATGAACTGCGGCCCCAGAAAGTCCAATGCCTACATGGTGGTAGCATGTAAACAACAGATTTGAAATAAATTTAAAATTAGAGACACCAGCTATCCTAATCGAAGAAAGTTATAAATCAACTTGCTATATGCAAATATTCTTTCCTGTATCTCATGTTTGAAAGAAAAAAAAAGAAAAAGTCTAATAATGAACCCATGTTGGAGGATTAGACCCGTGGAGTGCGCTTCCTCACCCAGCACCTGTGCACTGCGGAAAAGCAATACCCGCGGCGTCGCGGGGCTTCCCGCGCGACACCAATGCTCGGTGAGAAGCGCACCCTAAGGGGGTAACGCGCCGCGAGGCTAAAGGCTGGAACACATGATGCGAAAACCGACCGAATATACTGCAGAAACCGCAAACGAAATTCAGACGGCGGCTATGCTCCTCCCCTTTAGCAAAAGCCGGAAACAATTCAAACGATTTTTTTTCGGACAGTTCGGCACGAGAAAGCGTAAAGCATTGCGAGTTTTGTGCGGGAAAAAGATGCCTCATGTGGCATCGTCTTCCGAAAAACGCGTACAACGGTTTTCGGATGGCAAGATTTCCGTCCCATTCTCGGTCCATTTTTTCGCATCATGTGTTCCTTAACCCGCCGCGATCGACACTTCGAGACTACGAATATCCCAGTTCATCTCGAAGCGGAATATCGAATAGCGATACGAGAAACTAACTATTAATTCTAGATATCGACGTCGTAGTTGTTGATTTCGCTTGCGCTCCTGACTAAGAACAACTAGAGAGTTTTCGTAGATCGTTTTTGCAGCTCCCGCAATCCTCTCCGCAAACGGCTATTACGAGATCCAGAACTCTGAAGAAAAGGCTAGAGGAGTGCATGTGGTGCACTTAGCGGTGTCATCGTTGCAGGAAGCGTAGCGGAGAGGGAAACCTGTCTATGAAAACTAGCTAATGCTGTTAGTTTCTGTTTCCCACCTAG
The DNA here is from genome assembly GCA_037355805.1 of Ixodes ricinus. Lineage (NCBI taxonomy): Eukaryota > Metazoa > Arthropoda > Arachnida > Ixodida > Ixodidae > Ixodes > Ixodes ricinus. The sequence continues at coordinate 4,065 of JAZHYW010043197.1, forward strand.
CTCGAAATGTGCTGGCGTAAATAGTGAATCACTAGTTACTGACAAGGTGAAAACGGCAGAGCGTCTCCTTCGAACGCCCGTCCTCCAGCGCGCGTTCGCTGCCTTCTGGCGTGTATGTACTTCGGCTGCAACGTGCACGCGCTAGGCGCACGAGATGCCGAAGGTTATCGAAGGTAGAAGCTCGCGACTGGAGGCCCGACAACTGAGACCCTCCTTGCCATTTGCTGCCGTTGTCACTCCGTCAAAAACTGATATTTTTTTTTACATTTATTATTTACATATTTGTTTTATCCAGGAACTTGGAAAATAATTTTTTGTGAGTTCTGTGCCATTTTAAGAGGCTCACTGCTTTGGAGTTCGTCTCTTTACGACGATAATCAAATCTACGCACCCTAAGCACTCTAAAAATCGCAAAATCATAAATGTTTTTTTTTTTTAATCTATAACGCGACTTAATATTATGACACGCCCTTTTTCAGATATCTAAAAATAAAGGAGTGCCGTGATGTTTGGTCGCGTTTTCAATTATAAAAAAGGTCATACATGATTGTGATTTCGTTTTTTGTAGGACGTTTTGTAGGACGTTACCGTCACGAAAGACAGAAAATTACACTTTAGTGCACAAAGTGTCTCTAAAAAATCTAGTTTTTTTTTTTTTTTTTTGTTGCAAAAATAAATTACGCATTGCCGAGCGCTCATTTCCCGCTTAAAGGTAGCGCTAGAGAGGTCACAACCAGATGCCAAAGTTTCAGCCCGATATGATGTCTTGTTCAAAAGTTGCACGTGATTTTCTGAAAAGTTCAATGGAAAAATGGGCCCATCTTTGGCCGTTTTCGGTTTCTGGCGCCATAAAGAGCTCTGTCGGTCACCATTTCCCATTGACATTTTCAGAAAATCAATTACAACTTTTGAATAAAACATCGGTTCGGGCTGAAACTTGTGTATCTAGTTCGGACCTTTAGCGCTACCTGTTGGGCAGAGAATGAGCCTTGGGCAATGCGTAGTTTATTTTAGCAGAAAAAAAAAAAGTAAATTTTTTTGGGGGGCACCTTCGTTTACATTTAAAAATTATCGTACAATCGTGGTTTTCCACAGGTAAAGTGGTTCTCTTTCTTCGGGGATTATCATTTCGGCTTAAACATTTTTGCGCTACGTTGTAAAGGCTAGCATAGTTTTCGCAGTACTTCAGCGAGTGCTTCGATCGTTTGTCGCCTCCTTCACACGACAGCGCGCATGAATGGGAAACATATATCCCAATAATAAGGACGTAATGCTGGATTTCCTCTAAGTCAGCTACCAGAGGTCAAGATTGAGGCAGCGACTGGACAGGATTGCTGGGTCAGCGTTCGGCTGCGACTCGTGTTCTCACTGACTGGACACCGAACGCAGATGCAGCACTTTCCAATCTGTGCCCTCCGCTGGCCTCTCGGTAGCCACTGCCTTAAAATCAGCTAGCGGACTAATTGGTTACACATAACGGAAATATTACAGCGCAAAAGAGAAGAAATACTAGAAGGAGAAGACAGGGCAAGCGTTTGTCCTGTCTTGTCCTTCTAGTAGTCCTTGTCTTTGAGCTCTAATATTTCTCTTATGTGAAGCCAATGCGCTCCTGCCTAAAATAAAGTATAGAAGCTTCGATGGACTAACGGGGAGCACTTTCTGACGTTTGAAACTCACGCATTTCGTCTCGACGTGTATGCATACCCGATCTATACCCTGTAATTCATGATGAGGAGAAAAAAGATATCCGGCGCCATAAGCAAGAGCTCCTCGTCGTGGGGAGCAGAACTTCGGGCATTTATCTTTGCAAAGGTTTAGCAGATGTTCCATTTCGGATAAGTTGCAGTGTAGTGCAAAATAAGAATTGAGTATTATTCTGCATATCAGATTGAATAAGGCGCTGACGAACTCAAAGCGCTTATCTCATCGTATCGCTCTGGGGCAGTGACACGAAACTGTCGAAGTTAGAGTTAGTGAACATGATAATTGTTTGATCAAAAACTATCACATCTACAAACCTTGGTGCACCAAAAAGAAGAAGAAAAAAAGAAAAAGAGAAAGACATCGTATTCAAGCAAAGGTGCGAGTGCAAATTCACTCCTCTCAGGGTTCCCCCACGCAATCGTGTTTGAGCTCACAATACGAACATAACCTTTCAGTTTCTGTTATGACCACTGCAACCAATCTTCTAACTATTTTTTCTTTTTACACGGAATATATTTTCTATAAGAAAGCGCTGCAATAATCCAAAACACGAGTCTAAGGCTACCAAGCAATTTGTAACTGAAGCACACGAACAAAAAAAAGAATCGCATAAAAACAAAACCAGAGGAAAGTAGAAAACAAAGCAACTGGACACGCTGTAAGTAGCTTTGTTTCACTTTCTAGCGTTGTTGTTTTTGTTTGGGAGTGCAATAAAAAAAAAGTGAACAACATAAAAAAAAAAAGCTCGGTGCTGGAACCGTTTGAGCGTCCGTGACCAAAAAAGGGAGACGTCCAAGCTCTTGAGGGAGAAAGGGGTTCTCTCCCCTACCATGCATGGACAGTGATCGGTCCATATATGGTCAAGAAGTTCGACATTATGACCAAATAAGGAGACGTCTCTTCTCAGCAGGAAAGAAGGCAAGTCCCTCTTCCCCACTCAGAAATCCAGAACCCCCTTTCTTGGGGGTTCTGAGTCCAGAACCCCCTTTCTTGGGGGTTCTGGAGAGGAAGCCATGTACAGAACCCTCTCTTTCTCGGCGACCGAGCATATAAAAAGGATAATTGGTTTGCAAATGTCACTGAGCGACCCGACGACCCGTTGCAAGGTGTGACGCAATCATCGCAGTCCATAATTGGCATCTTTCAACAAACCCCTACAGGTAAGCCCCAACTTTCTTAATCCCTTATAGTCTATTTGCATTCTAATAAAAAAAAAATAGATTTGCATGTTAATAAAAAAAAAATGTATAGACGTTTCTTACATTGCTGGATTTTACTTCAAGCCTTTTACAATGGCTGTAGTGAACATTTACCAGTGGAGCGAGAAAGAATGAAATTTCAGCTACTGGATCCGTTGCTCCTTCAGAGTAGTCCAGAGCAAACATTTGGTACCATAAGGTGTACATAACGTGGTCAATGTTCTGGTTGATTGTAAAACGCTTATTCGTCGAAAAGAGCGTGGTGCTAAGAGATCGCGTTAAGTGGTCGAGAAAGAATTTGTCCACAGGCATAGGTTCAAAATCCCGCGCTGCTACCTAATAAATATATATATATATATATATATATATATATATATATATATATATATAGAGAGAGAGAGAGAGAGAGAGAGAGAGAGAGAGAGAGAGAGAGAGAGAGATAGAAAGTCGTATGCAGAGCTATACGTGTAAAGAGATCCGAAGTTCTCGAGTCACTCGAGCTTCCGCGCCTCGCCAGGATGACGGAGAGAGTGCAAATGATCAGAGTCCAGCCAGTCCAACTACGAGAAACTATGATCTTCAGCACCTGCATTCACACCGTCATCCTGGCGAAGTGGGGCAGCTCAAGCGATCCGGTCTTCGGATCTCCTTACACGTTATTTCGCCGCTTACAGTACTTTCTTGCCACATTCCTGAAGTTAACCTATAAAAATATAGTAAAACCCTACAATTATTAATAACACCGCGACCGCGCGCAACGACTTTATCATTGACAATATGTAAATAGTAGACTTCAATCGAAGGCTGCTCTTTAATCACATTCGTTATTCCATTTCACCATAGTAATAACCACGGAGATTATTATTTCATTTTAAACTTCACAATTAATATATATCTAGTAATTTTGCGTCATTCTCCAGTTTTTTTAATGCCACGGTTATTAAAGGCTGGATAAAGCACAATGCTAAACACCGAGTGATACGGACGATATATCAAACTGGCACTTCGTTCATTGCCTTTTTGCCTGTACTTCTCCAATACCTCAATGAGTTTGCTAAGCACACGGTACAGTAGTACGCATGCATCCTCACATTTCGTTATTTGCGTTAAAATTTAAATATTAGAACCTTAGCTTCTCTACTAATTATTTTCGTAGCTAACAGCTGATCAAGCTAACTTGCCTTGCAGGAGGAAAGAGAAACCAACAGCGGTTGTAAAATACCTAGGGAATGCATACAGCCAGTGTTATACAATATTATACATCCTTGGGTAGGACATTTATGAGCTTGAGTCTTTTCGTACTACTAACAAAGAAACGAGTACTACACCCTGTTATAGCATATCCTCTAGGTGCCTTCGCCTCTTGACTCCACATAACACCGCGACAATGCTCCACCGTTGTCCAGAACCACGAAGAATCCCACAATCCAGTATTTAACTTAAACCAGTCCAGGGTGTGGCTCAATTAATATAGTTCGGTTCACTGATTCGGTTTCAACTACACACTCTACATGCACAGTCACAAATTGGTGAAATGTTGAGCTTCGATAAAGTGAACTAGAGTTCACTTTAGCTTCGATTCGTACCGCGCGCCGCCATGTTGGCTAAGGTTGCCAGCAGTAGCACGGGTTGCCAAAGTCTTTGCAAGAGTATCGTTTTTTATTATTGTTGAGTACAGCTGAGAAATAAAATAAAAAATAAACAATTCTTTTCTATAAACACTAATATACGAGTGTTAAAAAGAAGAACTTAACTCACCTATTAACAAAGCGGAACCGAAACCTTTCACTGACGCTTCACTCAGCATGTGTCCTTTGTTTCTGCTGGACTTCCTGTCTTCCATATTATTATTATTATTTTCATTTGAATGGCGAATTCATATTTAGTGTCCCTCGGGCGCATAGCGAGCTTATTACCTTTTTGCATTCACTTGTCTATCAAACACGATGCAAATTCGTGAACAAAAAAGAACATAACTCTACCCCGCTTCACTTGCAAGTGCGAGCGTAGCAGAAACTATACCGGCTGTGCCCGCACTTGAAAAACGAAATGGCCTTATGTCTAATTCTTGACATAACGCAAGAAATATTTATTGACTCATTTCCAGGAAACTCAGTGTGGTCATTAACCCCATTGCTTTCGTGCACAAGAGCCAAATATCTCATTAATGTTTGAAAAAATAGATACCCAAGGAATGAATGTGTTTAGCGATGTGGAATACAGAAAATGAACTAAATTGATCACGCAGGTCAGCTTCTTATATAATTCAGTACAACCTTTACAATTGAATTACAGTTGTATGACTATTTACTCGTTAATAAATTAGTGTATTTTCTTACTTTTTCTTGTGAATCCATAGGTTGTCGAACCTTAAGGTTGTTTTGCTTATTCGAAAATAGCCATTATTATTATAGTGAGTATACTTGACAGCCGCTGCAACTGTGCCCACTTCTGGTGACACATGATGCCTAGGTTCTACGCTGCTGCTATGGGCTTTTTGACCGCATGTCATTCTTGGAAGATGAGGAAATTTGCTCCAGGAATTTAGAACAAAGATTTGAAGCATAGTATTAGTAAATGCGGCTTCAACATAACCTAAAATGGATCCACCCTAAGTGTGGTTACATCACATGAAAATTGTCAGATTGAGGAAACCATGCAGAAAGTATGGCAGTATAAGTTATGCTATATCTGCAAGATTTATCTCAGTATAAGTCATGCTATATCTGCAAGATTTATCTCACTTTAAGTTATACAAAGAGCGTAGTTAAATGTGATGATGCATGGTGGTGCTATTTTCTGAAGAGTCATTTTTAATTCTCGACCCACCCTGCGCTCAACATTAGCACGAGAACACACTAAGTCGCAGAGCAGAACAATGCCCCCTAAACAAATTTTCCATGTACACAAAACAAACATGAAAGGCACAAGATATCTTCCCTGTCTTCCCTCTCTGTCCCATGTCCAGTGACCTGCTGTACCCATAAATATCAACTTTATCACCATTGACCAAATATATAACCCGAGTGCGTGGAATCTTGGCAGTACACTTCAAGGGGTCCTGCAACAGCGTTTTGACTGATTTTTAATTTGCACCGAACCTAAGCGCACTGAACGTAGTAACTTAATGAAACTTTTCTTTTCGCAAAATTCGCTTTATTTTAAAAGTTATAGGAAAATTAGAATTACAAAAACAAGCAAAAAATAACCGCTTTCATGACGTCGTAGGTCCTGGCTTGAGTGGCCGTGAACTAGAGGAGGTATAGTGAGCTCATCGAGCGCTCACGGCTGCCGCACTTCGTGTCGACGGCTCGAGAGGGCGCCACTAAACCGTGTGTTGGATAGGCTGTATGAAGCGGGCGGCCAGGGCGACTCACATTGCATTTGCTGCGCGATTAAAGACTATTTCGGCATAACACTTCATTGGCCACAAACGACAGCAAACACGGGGTAAAGACCAGTACAGGACGGGAGCCACTTCGCGCTGCCATACCGCCAAATGGCCTTTGTACGCTCGGGACCTTTCTACGCTCGCCGTTCATCGGCGCCTCATCCCACTAGCCCTTTCTAATATGCGCCGCTTTTTCCGCTGCTTGGTGGCGGGTATGTCGACGGGTCATTTCTTGTTTCCGTACTTTATAAACTGCATTTGTTTCTTTTCTGATCTAAAATACTGAACAAAAACTACTTTCATACATATTTGAAACGGTTCGCGACACTTATATTTTGTATCTCGACTAAAAAAAAGCTTTTAGCGGCTCTGACCAGTAGTAAGCCCAGGACCTAAGACGTCACATTTTGCGCGCTTTCGGTACCGCGGGTCGCTCTCGTCGGTGGAGGAGGTTTCCGCGTCGTCCGGTTAAAATATGACGCACTGATATTTAGTGACTCTCTCCGTGCCCGCTGGCTTGCCCGAACCCCAAGGGACGTGGAAACCGCAAAAAAGGTAGACGCTTAAATATGATTGCAGGGCCCCT
>JAZHYW010043198.1:0-26956 GCA_037355805.1 Ixodes ricinus
GTCCTTGTCTTTAGAGCTCTAATATTTCTCTTATGTGAAGCCAATGCGCTCCCTGCCTAAAATAAAGTATAGAAGCTTCGATGGACTAACGGGGAGCACTTTCTGACGTTTGAAACTCACGCATTTCGCACTCGACGTGTATGCATACCCGATCTATACCCTGTAATTCATGATGGGGAGAAAAAGATATCCGACGCCATAAGCAAGAGCTCCTCGTCGTGGGGAGCAACTTCGGGCATTTATCTTTGCAAAAGTTTAGCAGATGTTCTATTTCGGATAAGCTGCAGTGTAGTGCAAAATAAAATTGAGTATTATTCTGCATATAAAATTGATAAGGCGCTGACGAACTCAAAGCGCTATCTCATCGTATCGCTCTGGGGCAGTGACACGAAACTGTCGAAGTTAGAGTTAGTGAACATGATAATTGTTTGATCAAAAACTATCACATCTACAAACCTTGGTGCACCAAAAAGAAAAAAAAAAAGAAAAAGAAAAAGACATCGTATTCAAGAAAAGGTGCGAGTGCAAATTCACTCCTCTCAGGGTTCCCCCACGCAATCGTGTTTGAGCTCACGGTATGAACATAACCTTTCAGTTTCTGTTATGACCACTGCAACCAAACTTCTAACTATTTTTCTTTTTACACGGAATATATTTGCTATAAGAAAGCGCTGCAATAATCCAGAACACGAATCTAGGCTACCAAGTAATTTGTAACTGAAGCACACGAACAAAAAGAATCCATAAAAACAAAACCAGAGGAAAGTTGAAAACAAAGCAACTGGACACGCTGTAAGTAGCTTTGTTTCACGTTCTAGCGTTGTTGTTTTTGTTTAAGAGTCGATAAAAAAAGTGAACAACATAGAAAAAAAAGCTCGGTGCTGGAATTGTTTGAGCGTCCGTGACCAAAAAGGAGACGTCCAAGCTCTTGAGGGAGAAAGGGGTTCTCTCCCCTACCATGCATGGACAGTGATCGGTCCATATACGGTCAAGAAGTTCGACATTATGACCAAATAAGGAGACGTCTCTTCTCAGCAGGAAAGAAGGCAAGTCCCTCTTCCCCACTCTGAAGTCCAGAACCCCCTTTCTTGGGGGTTCTGGAGAGGAAGCCATGTACAAAACCCTCTCTTTCTAGGCGACCGAGCATATAAAAAGGATAATTGTTTTGCAAATGTCACTGAGCGACCCGACGACCCGTTGCAAGGTGTGACGCAATCATCGCAGTCCATAATTGGCATCTTTCAACAAACCCCCTACAGGTAAGCCCCAATTTCTTAATCCCTCATTGTCTACTTGCATTCTAAAAAAAAAATAAGATTTGCGTTTTAAAAAATGGTATTGACTTTTCTCACATTGCTGGATTTTACTTCAAGCCTTTTACAATGGCTGTAGTGAACATTTACCAGTGGAGCGAGAAAGAATGAAATTTCAGCAACTGGATCCGTTGCTCCTTCAGAGTAGTCCAGAGCAAACATTTGGTACCATAAGGTGTACATAACGTGGTCAATGTTCTGGTTGATTGTAAAACGTTTATTCGTCGAAAAGAGCGTGGTGCTAAGAGATCGCGTTAAGTGGTCGAGAAATAATTTCTCCACAGGCATAGGTTCGAAATCCCGCGCTGCAACCTAATATATATATATATATATATATTGAATTTTGTATGCAGAGCTATACGTGTAAAGAGATCCGAAGATCTCGAGTCACTCGAACTTCCGCGCCTCGCCAGGATGACGGAGAGAGTGCAAATGATCAGAGTCCAGCCAGTCCAACTACGAGAAACTATGATCTTCAGCACCTGCATTCACACCGTCATCCTGGCGAAGTGGGGCAGCTCAAGCGATCCGGTCTTCGGATCTCCTTACACGTTATTTGGCCGCTTACAGTACTTTCTTGCCACATCCCTGAAGTTAACCTATAAAAATATAGTAAAACCCTACAATTATTAATAACACCGTGACCGCGCGCAACGACTTTATCATTACAATATGTAAATATTAGACTTCAATCGAAAGGCTGCTCTTTAATCCCATTCGTTATTCCATTTCACGATAGTAATAACCACGGAAATTATTATTTCATTTTGAACTTCACAATTAACATATATCTAGTAATTTTGCGTATTCTCCAGTTTTTTTTAATGCCACGGTTATTAAAGGCTGGATAAAGCACAATGCTAAACACCGAGTGATACGGACGATATATCAAACTGGCACTTCGTTCATTGTCTTTTTGCCTGTACTTCTCCAATACCTCATTGAGTTTGCTAAGCACACGGTACAGTAGTGCGCGTGCATCCTCACATTTTGTTATTTGCGTTAAAATCTAATATTAGAACCTTAGCTTCTCTACTAATTATTTTCGTAGTTAACAGCTGATCAAGCTAACTTGCCTTGCAGGAGGAAAGAGAAACCAACAGCGGTTGTAAAATATTTAGGGAATGCATACAGCCAGTGTTATACAATATTATACATCTTTGGGTAGGACATTTATGACCTTGAGTCTTTTCGTACTACTAACAAAGAAACGAGTACTACGCCCTGTTATAGCATATCCTCTTGGTGCCTTCGCCTCTTGACTCCACATAGCACTGCGACATGCTCAAACGTGGTCCAGAACCACGAAGAATCCCACAATCCAGTATTTAACTTAAACCAGTCCAGGGTGTGGCTCAATTAATATAGTTCGGTTCACTGATTCGGTTTCTACTACACACTCTACATGCCCAGTAACAAATTGGTGAAATGTTGAGCTTCGATAAAGTGAACTAGAGTTCACTTTAGCTTCGATTCGTACCGCGCGCCGCCATATTGGCTAAGGTTGCCAGCAATAGCACGGGTTGCCCAAGTCTTTACAAGAGTATAGTTTTTTATTATTGTTGTGTACAGATGAGAAACAAAATAAAAAGAAAACAATTTTTTTCTATAAACACTAATATACGAGTGTTAAAAATAAGTGAAATTAACTCACCTAATAATTAACAAAGCGGAACCGAAACCTTTCACTGAGGCTTCACTCAGCATGTGTCCTTTGTTTCTGCTAGACTTCCTGTCTCCCATATTATTATTATTATTTTCATTTGAATGGCGAATTCATATTTACTGTCCCTCGGGCGCATAGCGAGCTTATTACTTTTTTGCATTCACTTGTCTATCAAACACGATGAAAATTCGTGAACAAAAAAGAACATAACTCTGCCCCGCTTCACTTGCAAGTGCGAGCGTAGCAGAAACTATACCGGCTGTGCCCGCACTTGAAAAACGAAATGGCGTTGTGTCAAATTCTTGACATAACGCAAGAAATATTTATTGACTCATTTCCAGGAAACTCAGTTTGGTCATTAACCCCACTGCTTTCGTGCACAAGAGCCAAATATCTCATTAATGTTTAAAAAATAGATACACAAGGAATGAATGTGTTTAGCGATGTGGAACACATAAAATGAGCTAAATTGATCACGCAGGTCAGCTTCTTATATAATTCAGTACAACCTTTACAATTGAATTACAGTTGTATGACTATTTACTCGTTAATAAATTAGTGTATTTTCTTACTTTTTCTTGTGAATCCATAGGTATGTCGAACCTTAAGGTTGTTTTGCTTATTCGAAAATAGCAATTATTATTATAGTGAGTATACTTGACAGCCACTGTAACTGTGCCCACTTTTGGTGACACATGATGCCTAGGTTCTACGCTGCTGCTATGGGCTTTTTGACCGCATGTCATTCTTGGAAGAGAGGAAATTTGCTCCAGGAATTTAGAGCAAAGATTTGAAGCATAGTATTAGTAAATGCGGCTTCAGCATAGCCTAAAATGGATCCACCCTAAGTGTGGTTACATCACATGAAAATTGTCAGATTGAGGAAACCATGCAGAAAGTATGGCAGTATAAGTTATGCTATATCTGCAAGATTTATCTCAGTATAAGTCATGCTATATCTGCAAGATTTATCTCAGTATAAGTCATGCTATATCTGCAAGATTTATCTCACTTTAAGTTATACAAAGAGCGTAGTTAAATGTGATGGTTGTGCTATTTTCTGAAGAGTCATTTTTAATTCTCGACCCACCCTGCGCTCAACATTAGCACGAGAACACACTAAGTCGCTGCAGGCAACCAGTCATAGAGCAGAACAATGCCCCCTAAACAAATTTTCCATGTACACAAAACAAACATGAAAGGCACAAGATATCTTCCCTGTCTTCCCCTCTCTGTCCCATGTCCAGTGACCTGCTGTACCCATAAATATCAACTTTATCACCATTTACCAAATATTTAACCTGAGTGCGTGGAATCTTGGCAGTACACTTCAGACGTGATGGTCATCTGGGCTTCACATAAAATTATTCCACATAATTTTAAAAATATATAAGGACCTGCGATGACTGACAATTTGCACCTGCACCAAGTGACCAGCAGTCGGCCACTGCCACCTTAGAGGCCTCAGCTAAATGCAATGACTGAAACTAAGATCAGACTACTTTGCTTTATGCAGTACATGATAGGGTAGCACAACCGCCACCAGCTACCCCAATGCATATCAATATAGTAACATACTTGCAACTATTAGGCTAAGGTGGTGCACATTCCTTGCCACTCTGGTAGTAACATCCTTACTATTTCAGCAGCTACATGTATAAGTACAACTTGCTAATGATAAAAAAAAAATCTGAGGAAGGAAAAAAAAGTGGTGACAGCAGCAATGTTTTGACAGTATTTTCTTATTTTGTATATGTTTCTGGCGTTTCTGAAATTATTGTAATTCAAAAGGTAAAAGCTGTGAAATGCAAATAAGAACAAGCATTCAGGTAACTAAGCATAAAAAAAAGTATAATAAATCGTTCATCGTGATGGTAAAACGTGAGACGTGTGAAAACAGAAAAACAGATGGTGGACGAGACAGAAAAAAAGGGGAACAGACGATGTCGCATACTCTGGTACAACATTTATTTCGTCCACATCTTCCATATCCTCCACCCAAAGTCCGGTTTATCTCTAGCCTTAGACCTTACCATCATGAAGAACTTATGCCAGCTGATTTTCACATGGTTGAAAAAACCCCGAGACTGCGGGTAAACGACACAACACTAAAAAGTCTCACTTTACACCGTTTACTGCTCAAGAGGTTGGTGCCAGCTGAAAATAGAAGCACAACTCATCGTCTCTTTCCTCCATTTGTGCCCAGACGTAGAAAGGTGCTTTATTGACCTCCAACATGCCATATGTGGTACACTAACACTTCATAAAACGCAAGCAACCTATACTGCACAAGCATAGCGCACTACAACATCAATCAGGATTATTTGCATGCAGTGGCATAGCCAGGAATCGGCATTGAGGTGGCTGGGGTGCCCATGAATTGGGAGGCAGAGGGGGTCAAAGTGCATCTGTATATTATAGGGTTGGGGGTTTCAAGGGGGGGGGGGGCTGAAGCCCCATAAGACCCCCCAGGATAAGCCACTGATTGTACGTCAACATTTTTGAGAGAAGTGTGTTTGGCTGAAGAGACTAAGACGGTTTCGAAAGGTTGGGGCCCTAAAACTTGGAGCTTGGCTGGAAAACTTTCTTTACATTAAAAAAAGAAATGATGATGACTGTGATAGTAGCGAACAATTTATGCACTCAACAGTGAATCACCAGTCTTGACAATTCACTCTCCAGTGCAGAGATTGGGCACTTGGTTTTGTCAGTTCTCATTCTTGATCCATTTTATCTGTTTTCTGCTATTAATTATTAATCTTTACACTTTGTGCACAGCCTGTAGCAGTGTACAGTATAGGGACCTACATCAAGTTCCTGTGCTGAATACAACAAAAAGAGATAAACCTGCTGGTAATTCAGTATGATGAACAAACAATGCCAAGGAATTTAAAGAGCCATGAAACAATATCGGATTTGACCTTAGCATGCAGGCAGAGGCGTGATACAGCTATATTTGCTTGCGAAACCACCGAGCCAGAAACTATTTTGTTCGTCTAATTTCAAAGACTGAACCATACAATTTCTTCACACCTCCTCTTCGCAGCTTTCTCACATAGTCACTGGGATCAAAATGTTGATATAATCACAAGGGTCCTCCCAAGGTGACAATGATAAAATGCTGATCGTGAATTAGACATTAATACTGCGGGACCACTAGGCTTGAATTCACTTACAATAGGGATGTTTGAGTTCTGCCAGCTGACGGCACCTGGCAGAGAGGGGTGCAATCTTCTATGGGCGTTCTGCTTTATTGTTTCACATTAATAAGATAATTCAAACATTAGAACTGAATATACTTGCTTTTGTATTGTGTAAACATTGTATCTTTTTAATATAAAATAAACTGATCTATAAATTATTTGTTTCCCTATTTTGTTGCTAACGCTGCTCATCAGTCGAACTTCGTCAAGCTTTGCTAAAGTACAAAGGTTCACAGCACCAGTAGAACCTCAGCATCAACAAAACTTTTGACATCCCTAGCTCAGTGATGGGATTGTCACACCATTTTTATGCCTTACTGCACCAAAGTGCTATATCCTGCTACATCCTGTTACATTTAAACAAAACGAGAGAAATGAGCGCAAAAAGATAATTTCACTTTCTTATTCACTGAAACAAACAGCCCGGGCACTGCTACACTCCCCAATCCTTATGGGAAGAATGTTCAAGTTTCCAGAGTGTTTGATTATCACTTCCAGTAACATACCACTGGGATTATCACTTCAAATAACATGTTAATTGATTTGATTTTCATATTAAATACTGCCTCTATTTGGATGCTCCACAATATTTTTTATCATTCCTGGCCTCTTGGATACTTCAGACTGTGTGACTGTGGTTCTCAAAGCACAAAATTGCATGGTAGAGAAGCGGCAACAGCGACGTAGATGTCGCAATCCTGCGTATCTTGCTTCTCCGCAGTGCAGCTGAGTGCTAAGGCAAAAGGCAGCCATCCAGAGCAAAGCAATGCAAACATACAATATTAAAAAAAGAGAACTTGGTGAATGACAATGGCAAACTCCACCTTGAAGTGAAATTTTCATAATAAAACAGCAGTTACGTTAATTTGTACCTCAAAACTTCAGAAAAAAAAGTATGGCGCCTTGCAGATCATTGTGACATCCCCGATAGAGGTGGTAAATTAAGATACTTTTATGCATATTTCAGTCATTTGCTAGCTTATCAAAACATGTCCACTTTTCAAAGGGAAAAAGGAGTGGTTTCTTTTCTTCGACAACTAACTTTTGTAAGAATTACTTTGACTGCGTATGAGCTATGCGCAAAACTTGGCTCTTCTCTTGAGGCGACGGGTATATTAAATAGACTGCAATATCCTGACGACCTGCATAGATCTGTTATTTTTTTTCTTTTCAAAATTCTAGGTATTTCTAAAATTATCTTAGCTGTAGCCATTGTGCACTATAGTGATAATGCAATTAATGCAAAGGTGCAAGCGAGCTGGACAAGAATGACGAAAATAATCCCTGGAGAAGGGGAACAAAGGACCAACACAAATTTCCAAACACTGCTAAGTGACTAGAGCGCGACCGAAAAAATCATCCTGGTTCTGGTATCGAACCAGGGACCTCTCCATTTCCAGTGGAGCTGTCTACCAACTGAGCTAACCAGGAGTTCGACTGAGTAGAGCAAATGGGTTTTATCAGCTGCCACCAGTCTAACACCAACAAGGGTGGACAGCTTGCATTTTAAGGTTATGATGATAATGCAATTAACGCAAAAATGCAAGTGAGCTGGATGTGTTTGGAGATTTGCGTTTGTCCTTTGTCCCCCTTGTTCCCCTTCTCCAGGGCTGCATTATAGGTTTAGTTTTTGTTTCGTAATACCTGGTTAAGTTACCACGCCTGTTCAGGCCTTCAATAATTCCAGCACAGTCAATAAAGATTAAATTAAAACTAAACAAGCTTTAACAGTGGATGAATGGAAGCTTGTGAATAACCCTCATGAGTTCAGCTGCAGCTTGTTAGGAATGTATATTGATGAGCCACTTGCTGATTTTTCATTGTTATAAAACTGTCCTTGTTTCTTTTTATCTGAATAAAGCATGGCAGTTTTATTCGAACCTGCAGAATCTTAACAAAACTTGAACACCAAATTAGGTACCAAGAATATTTTACTTAACATTATTACAGTAAAATACTACCATTCATAGATGTTCATATTATTTCCTTCATCAGTCACTGTGTTCAAGGTAGTTGCTGACATGGGCCTTTTTAAGAAAAAAAAACTGCTTTGGCACCTTTTAATTACAACTTAACAGCAAGCTAAACATTTGAAGGAAGTAATGAAGGCATCGTTTTTAGTTGAATGGTCCCGTAGGGCTTGTAACACAGCCAAGCCACATGTGGCCATGATTAACACCGGCAGCATATAACCTAGTAAAAAAAAAGAAACTATGTTCCGTGGCCCCTTCAATACGGTGAGCAAGGAAAAGACAATCAAAGTGCAAATCAACCCATAATTGAATGGGAATGAGAAACACTTAGCATAAGCATTGTCATAATGACTCGGCAACAAAGGCTTGTCAGGTCTTGTTGTGTGCAACTGCAAGTATGAGAGCTATGTTTTAGCTGCTTATGCAACTGGAAGAGCTCTGTTAGATAATTGGCTTATCGTGCCCACAATCTTTCTTCTGTAGATATGGGACAAAAATTTCCCCTTATGATAAAATAGGGCATAGAAATAACGTAATGTAACTAATTTATAGTGCAGTAAAAACTTCTGAACTCTCAGTTAACTTAACTCTGTACGGTACACTGTATGCGTTTAGCACAAAAGATCACTGATGCCTTGACTTTAGTTTGTTTTGCTGTTCTAGCAGAGTGCTTCCCAAAGTACCTGAATCGGTGGCAAGGGGGAACATGGAAGCTGCAGAAATGTTTGAGTGTGTGGAAGATGAAGGAGCGTCGACAGAGGAAGTGAGAGTGCTTCGTGCCAATCTGCAAAATGAGGCTGAAGCGGCTCAGTGGTTGGAGCAGCACAGTTCCAGCACCAACACCTCATGGATTGTCGTGAAAACTGCATCGAAGTGCCAAAAGTATGATTTTTCCTGTTTCTTCCAACTACTGCCCCACAAAATTGCAGCACAACTGGTGCTCACTCTTGCTACCTTACCTTATACTTTTTGTTAAAATCACTAGCAAAAATGTCAGTGGTGCAATCATCACACTCTTATGTCCACAAATCAGATATTTGAGACAAAAAACACTTCGGCATATATTGATGTAATTTATAAAAAGATACTTTGGCTGGAGGACACAGCTTAGCCAACATGGTAGTCTGTATTTCAAGATATTGAGAAAAATCTACCCAGAAATTATTTTGCCGAAAGCTGCAAATTTGCACAACACAAACCAAATCCAACAGTAGCTTGGGTGTATTTTGAGTTCATTGCCAAAGCAGAGTCCGTTCTTGGTAATCAGAGCTGAAAAAGTTGCCCTTACAATATAATTAAGTTATAGCTTCAAGTTACTTGAGCAGGAATGTAACTAAGTTAAAAATATTTACATATTTTTAAATATACCAGGGAGAGTAATTCAAATCAGAGTGTCGAACCGAAATTTTTATCGGTTAGGTTCGTGCTCTGGTTCACGGCTTTCGGTTCAGTTCTGGTTCAGTTCCGGGGAGCAAAAATAATGGTTCAAACCAGCTTGAACTGGTCTGGACTGCTAAAGTTTGAATATAATTTCTGCATTGTTTAGGCAATAGGCACTATTTCCGCCTTGAAATGAGTAGCTGAATAACTTTTTTTTTTTGCCCTTTGTACAATAATTTTTTTTTTAATTTTCAGGTACCAAAAATAAAAGAAAATTGTTATTTAATTTTAATGCAACAGTACAAAAAATCTAGATTAGCATAAAAAAAAGTGTTTATACGACTCAACATCTATTTGCTTACCTCAGTCACATATATTTTACCCAAGTCCAAAGGTTGTCACGAAGTGAAGTTGGCACAAATCGTTGCCATATACATTGTGAAATATAATTTCCAAAATATGTCTCGCAATACATATGATGATGCAAGTGAGCTAAAAGCAATCACATTTCTTAAATGTCTCAAAAGTTTTAGGACGAGTCCTTCTAATCAAGATTGTTCACGCTCATATATAAGTCAACTCTCATTAATTCAAAATTTCTTAATTCAAACTTGCAGATAATTCAAACTAACGTGCAGGTCCCATCCTATGCGTCTCTATGGAAAGAAACTCCTGATAATTCAAACTTTGCTTTATTCAAACAAATTTTCGGCCCCCCTCGAGTTTGAAATAATGAGAGTCGACTGTACTGACCTTCGTACTCGGATCGAAGCTGGCCTAAATATAGTGTATACCCAGGTGAACATTTTCTTATACAGGGATAAACTGGTATACCCTGGCTGTTGAGGTTTCTTGTTGACAAGATACCGGTCAATTCAATTTGAAAATAATCGTCACCCTTGTTAATTGACGATTTTTTGTTAAATAGGTATTTGATGGTCTACTTGACATGGCAGCTACTTAATTGGTTGCTTTCTGGTGGTCTGCAGGCGTAATCTTCATAGTTTCGTCACATGCCCGTGTGTATTTTCTTTTTGTCCAGCCCACAGACACTTAAAATTGATGTTCAACACATAAAATTGGCACTAACAAAATTTATTTAAATCACTTTAAAAATCAGGAATTTGTTTAAGGCTCTCTCAAATCACTGATACATATCGTGCATCGAGGATAAAAACGCAGAAAAAGATGTTCAGATCATCTTTCAGATAATCTGGGTACAACCACTTGAAATTCTATGAGGCAATTATGAGGTACTTGATTATGAGAAAAATATAATTTTAAGAGTGAGGTCATAAATAAGGCTCTCAACCATGTTTGCATTTCAGGATGGTGTTCCACAAGGTTTGGCGTTGCCAACACCATAGCCTCAACAAGAAGCGTGGTAATCGAGTGACAGACTGCACTGCAAAAGTGGACATAAAGATAAAAAAGGTCAACAAAAACACCATCAAGAATGACGCTTTTCTTAAAAGGAAGGTACCACTGGCTGCGGTGATCAAGCTCCACTGGCAACACAATCACAACATACAGTGCGCAGATGGACTGCGCCTGCTGCGCAGCACGGCAAAAACTAAGGAGGAATTCTTTGGCTATTTCAACGATGGGATGGGTACAACAGAGGCCATGAGACTCCATGAGAGCAAGCTGTCTGTCAAAGAGGATGGGCCTTTGCTTCCTGCCAATGGTGCAATCAACCCGCAAGCAAGGACTGTGTACTACTGGCATGACCTATGGCGCCGCGAACACTTTGGAAGTTCTGTCGACCCAGTGAAAAAGATTCAAGAGAAAATACCTCTGTATGCAAGCCATGGTAAATATCTGCGGTTAATGTAAAGCTTTAAGTGAAATGTAGATGGTTGAGCGTGTTGGTTTCAATTTACGATAAGGAAAGAGGGACATTTAAGACAAACAGACAAGACAGGCTTTCGACTTTCAACAAAACGTTTACTGGCTCGGCCTCGCCCCTTGAAGCTCGACGGGGGCGTCCGGGAGGTTGAGAGGGAGGGTGGTGGGTGAGGGGAGCGTAAGAATGATGCTTTGAAGCGTCATTCTTACGCCCCTTGAAGCTCGACGGGACGCCCCCGTCGAGCTTCAAGGCGAGGCCGAGCCAGTAAACGTTTTGTTGAAAGTCGAAAGCCTGTCTTGTCTGTTTGTCTTAAATGTCCCTCTTTCCTTATCGTAAACTTTAAGTAAAACAATTTAATGTAACAACTTTATTTTCCTGGGCTTGATATTTGAATTATGTTGAGTGTGGGGTTCCAAAATATTTCATGGGCACAAAATTTCGCAACTGGAAATGGTATGCTGCACATTCTTTATCATAGTTTTCTTTTTTTTAGAGGGTTCAGAATTTTTTTATAAATGCTGTGAAAGCTACATTAATGCACTCTGCACAGGTCAGTTACATGACTCGGGGACATGTTATACGGAGATAATTATCACAAGGTGTCAAATAATGAACTAAAGTTTGTTACTTTTAACTTTTTAGTTAGTGTAAATAAACATGGTTCCAATTAGAAATTTGATGAGAGCTGTCGAAAACCCCTAAATCAGTTTTTCTTTTAGGCAGACTTGAGGAACGTGGGAAGCACGGGGGTGCGCTGAAAATACCACTCGTGCAGCAGGTGGAAGGCTGGCAACGCGAAAAACAAAGGATAATTTTATCCTCGTGTTTTTGCTTTGCCAGCCTTCCATCTGCAGCAAAAGTGGTACTTTTAGCGCACCCCGTGCTTCCCACATTCCTCAAGTCTGCCTAAAATTGACTAATTTAGAGGTTTTCTATGACTCTAATCAAATTTCTAATTGGAAACATTTTTACTTTCACTCATTAAAAAACTATTAACAAATCTTAAGGTACTTTTCTGATGCATAGAGATGATTAGCCCCCAATAGTATGGCCCCCTGGTTGTAAAACTCGCCTGCGCACACCACATTAATGTGGCTTTCACGGCTTTAAAAAAAACATTCTGAACCCTCTAAAAACATTTGTAGAGTGATGTACCCACATAATAAATTTGTCGCAATACTTTTTCAAGCTGAAAAACTTGCAAACATATTGTCCCAAGAAATATATAAGCCATTTACAGAATGCAACACAAGTTTTAAATAGCTGTACATGTGCTTCAGTGCAGTTCTTTTTTTTTGTATTTGCAGGCATCGACGTTAAGGTCCAGACAGAGGAGGGCACACCGTGGGCGGTGCTGGTGGTGACGCCAATAATGAGACGTATGCAAGAACACAACTCTGCATGTGAAGTCATCTTTATAGACTCTACGTCATCTTGTGATGCTGGCCAAAGTACCACCACTGTGCTGCTAGCAGCTACAAAGGCGGGGGCCATACCCATTGCCGTGCTAATTCACAACTCCCAGAGTACAGATGGGTACTGTGCAGCATTTGGCCTCTTGAAGGCCAACTACCCTCTCTGCTTTGGAGGGCTACATGTGAGTATATATACTTAAATATATATATATATATATATATATATATATATATATATATATTTAAAATTAAACATAACATTTCAGCAGCAATAACAGTTTTATGGAGATTTTAGAATAAACAGTAAATACTATTGTGCGCTGAAGGCTCTGCACAGTGGGCTTTAAACCCACTGGTTTAAAGGGGCCCTGCAACGACTTTTTGACTGGTTTTTAATTTGCACCGAACCTGAGCGCACTGACGTAATAACTTAATTAAACTTTTCTTTTCTCGAATGTCGCTTTATTTTAAAAGTTACAGGCAAATTCAAATTACAAAAACAAGCAAAAAATAACCTAGTTCCTAACGTCCTTGGTCCTGGCTTGAGTGGCCGTGAACTAGAGGAGGGGTAGTGAGCGGAGCAAGTGCTCACGGCTGCCGCACTCCATGTGGACGGCTCGAGAGGGCACCACTAAAGTATGTGCTGGGTAGGCTGGATGAAGCAGGCGGCCGGGGCGGCTCGCATCGCATTTCCTGCGAGATTAAACACTAATTCGGCATAACACTTCATTGCCCACAAATGACAACGAACACGGGGTAAAGATCAGTTCAGAAAGGGAGCCACTTCGCGCTGCCATACCGCCCAACGGCCAAGCCCCAAGCAAAACCTACTCGCCGAAAGCCTTCAGAACGGTCGGAACCGGTCGGATCATCGAGCCCATACGACTGCAGTGCTGCCGTGTACATCCGGGACCTTTCTACGCTTGCCGCTTGTCGGTGCCTGATCCCACTACCCCTTTCTAGTATGCGCCGCCTTTTCCACCGCTTGGTGGCAGGTATGTTGAACGGTCCTTTCTTGTTTCCGTACATTATAAACTGCATTTGTTTCTTTTCTGATCTAAAATACTGAACAAGAACTACTTTTATAAATAATTGAAATGGTTCGCGCCACTTATATTTTGTATTTCGACTAAAAGAAGCTTTTAGCGGCTGTGACCAGTAGTAAGCCCAGTACCAAAGATGTCACATATCGCGCGCTTTCGGTGCCGTGGGTCGCCCACAGTAGGTGGAGGAGGTTTCCGCGTCGTCCGGTTAAATTATGACACACTGATATTTAGTTACTCTCTCCGTGCCCGCTGGCTTGCCCGGACCCCAAGAGACGTGAAAACCGCAAAAAACGTGGACGCTTAAATATGATTGCAGGGCCCCTTTAATTCTATGCTTAATCTTTAGAACACAGTTAAATATGAAAGCATACAAAAGATGACATGGCAAATGACTAGTAGCCACGAATCAATAATGCTCAAATACTTGATAGAAACTGCAGTAGACTGGTGTAAAATCGCCACCCACATTTTTTTTTTCTCTAGTGAGATATATTTACTCAGAAAAATGACCAAAGGTATACCAAAACCTGGCGACTAGCATAGGGGATTGCAACTTTAAAGACTTTGGGAATTCGCAGGAGCCACTTGGGTTGCTTCTCTTCACAAAGCTATGCATTCAAAAATATTTCTTATTTTAATGAAAGTGTTGGTGGTGTTTCCGTGGTTATAAACAATTATATTTAAAATTTATGATTGAGATGTGCCAGTCAGAAATAAATAACACCTACGTTACTAAGGCAGATAAAGAGCCTAAGGCCTGCTGAAATGGAACTGGGCTTACATGTCGCCTCGCACCGGTTGGGTTGAAGAATGAAGGCTGTCCACAGCCAAGCGAATGCGCCAAGAGAAGGAATAAGATCTACTACTGGGTGAGAGGATGGAGTTAAGAGTCACTGTTCTTTAGTTTGAGTGAGACTAAGCTGGGTTTAAGTAGAACGGAGAAGGAGGGGGGAAAGGGGGGGGGTTTGGGGACCCAATTTTACTGTGGACGATGGCATCTGTGTGCATGCCGACACCCATGCCGTCTTTGATGGTCTGGGGGTGCCATCAGTTAAGAGCTCAAGAAATCTTGGATTACAGACATTGCAAAAAACCTTGGACTACAGACATTGTATTACCTCAAAAACATTCTGAACTCTATCGTTGTCACCTGTGGCTGACGAAGAGTATGCTCCTGGTTGTGGGTTTTCTTTTACAAAGTCAAATATTTTGGTGAAAATATTTTCTCTTATTGTTGGGACTTCATCGGTTGTTTATTTAAATGAAAATTCGGGCAGGAATAAATTCCTGGTCAGTAGGTGGTAGGATTGCTGCTTTTATATAGATATGACTTACACCATCTCCTTAAAATCTTATATTTTGCAGACACCAGCAGCTTTTATGACAGATAATTCAAGTGCAGAGAAAGCAGCACTCAGAACCACATGGCCGGGAGCGACCCAGCTACTCTGCCATTTTCATGTGGCTTAAGCCGAGTGGAGGTGGCTAACATCAAAAGAAAATGGTGTCGACAAGAAGGAAAGAAGGCAGCTGATGTCTGCATTCCAAGAAGTAAGTTCCTAAATGTAATTTTAATTACCATAAGCATCTACCACTATTCACCTCGAGATTAATCTAAAGGTTGCACTGTAGTCCCACCATTAGCATCATCATCATAGTGGGACGGAACTTGGAGCCCCATAGGCTCTCCAGGGTCACGCCCAAGAATACTGAGGATTTTGCAGTTATAAGGTTGAACAGTGTAGTGGCAGAAAAAATATTTAGCGGGAGATGACACAGTACTCTTTGGCGCTTCAGTGCAGATTAAAAAGCATTCATAGTATATGGGCGGAATGGGAAACAATTACTCACGTGAACTCTTCACGTACCGTGAATGCCAGCAGAGTAGGAAAGATCTCTATGATAAAAGCGGGTTTCCAGGTAAGCTGCACTATTCACATCGAATATTTTTTTATATGAAAGGTGTTATTGTTTTCAGCATGGAGTGCAACAAAACATGTTAGTTAAATAATTCAGGAAGTGTGGGTCGTAGAAGAGTAGGAACTCAGTTTTTGTGAAAACATATAAGTTGTGCATAGAGAGAAGTGATTGAGAGAGTTGCTGTCACATCCAATGCTTTCTTTTTACTGCCTTGTAATGTGGGCAAATTTTTCGGAGATGGAACAATTATATACTTCAGTCAACTCTCATTAATTAAAACTCCAGGAAGCCACACACTATAGTTGAAAATATCAGCAGAAGTTTGAATTATCAGAAATTCATCTAAATATGATGTGAGGCAAAGTAGCGATTTGCTATAGGAATAGCTACATATACCAAGATTTACTACACTTTCCTCGACACAGGCCTACTTATAAGCAGGGACAAACATAAGACATTGGTGAAGTTCGAAGCAAATAGTGGTTTTGGCCAAATATTTTCTAACTGAATATTCAGTAATTTCTCCAAGCTTTTTGCTACCATTTGAATGAAAATTCAGCTGAACTCGTGAGCGTTGTTCCCAACCTTCCCCATGTCCAGTTCTAAGCTTAGTTTGTTTTAATATGACTATATCTATGAACTGTGGCCTCAGAAAGCCCAATGCCTACATTGGGATGGCAAGTAAATGACGGATTTGAAATAAAATTAAACCTAAAGAAACGCCGAGGGAGTTTATAAGGAATCGAGGGAATTTATAAATTCACTTTCTATATGCAAATATTCCTCATTTATTCTCAAATGTAGCCCCCTCAGAAAAATAAAAAGAACAAGCACGAATAAGGAAAGCAGACTGTCAGGACAGTACTGCTTGCATAGTGCTTGCATAATCACGGTGGGTTAATCCCATTGAGTGCGCTTATCATAAAGCACCCGCGTACTGCAGGAAAGCAATGCCCATGAGCTTCGCGGGTATTGCTTTCCCGCAGTACACCAGTGCTCGGTGAGAGGCGCACTCAACGGAGCTTACTTGCCACACTGAACAAATAGTATGGATTAAGTGAAAACCAAAATTTTAAAATTCTTCTGAATTAACCGGAAGTATGAAATATCCGAGTTTGAACTATCGTGAGTGCACTGTATGTTGCACTGAGCAAAGAATGGCCCTCCAATTAAGTACCCACAAAGTAGCCGCTGGTTCACGGAATGGTCTGGTGCACACGTTTCACCATTAAATACAAGTGAACAATGCACGAAAGCCGAGTGAAGAAAAACCAAATCTTAAGATGCATTGATGTTGGAACTGTGGCAGCTGTGCAGCAGCGTGCAATTACCAGACGCCCTTATCTGTAGTGCACTTATTGGTGCACTACAGACAACACAGTAAGAGAAAGCGTTGACCATAGAAGCAAAAGCCTTTTTGCTCATAGGAGCTATTAATTAGCACAAAACCTTTCAGATAACCGTACACGCTAGCCTTCGTCAATGCATATCAAGAATGGTTGATAAATTAATCGTCAGATTACTTTATGCTTCAGTTATGATTGAAGTGTTTAGCTTATTAATTGGTCAAGAAAGTAAAACACCTGCTTTATTTTTTCGTCTGCTTTAACCCATTAGAAACACAGGTTTCTAAAAGCTAACATTTCTTGTAATTGAAAACCAAGAGTAACTCTAAGATTCATACAATAATTTCAACATATTTTACATCTAAAAAAGCTTTTCCCATTCTATGTTTGCGGGTTTTTTTATGTACCATATGATTTATTACATAATAAACATAGTTAAAGCAAAATGGATAGTTTCTCTATCTTTTCTATATATTATGCTTTAAGTGAACCATGATGATTAATTGTTTTTTGTCAACACAAAACCCTAATGTAGATTCATTTTACCAAGGAAGCTAGCAATTTTACAATAAAACAAATTACCAATATTATTGAAAGTATCAGACTTGATATTTGATTTGCTGCATTTCCATGCTCATAAATTAGCAGAAATCTTTGCAAATAGGTTCTGTTATTTCACACGATGAGGTAAGATATTTAAGATACTAGTGCACCTTAGCCAAAAACAAGCTTTCGTCATTGACATGTACACTTCTTAAGGAGTGTCTATAGGAGACGACGCGGTATCCAGACCAGTTAATGTTTACAGTTTGGGCCACACAGTGCTGACACGGTTCAATCATGAGGTCAAGAGTTAAATCCCCAAATGACATCAGATTTTCATGTATATCTTATTTACAAGCAACCATACTTCACTTGAAATTTTTCATTCTTACCGTAGATTACCGCGCATCCGTCCAGTCCACATTAAGCACCCATTCCCAAATTTGTAAGATCTGAGAAAATATGCACAGTACATCTATATGTAAAATTGATGACCGGACAAGTGCCCACCCCCATTCTCTCGCGACTATTTCTAAATATTGAGTGGGCGCTCGCCCAGTATTTTACGGTATACCATTTCTTAAAAATAGTATGATACATTCATTAACTAGGCAGTTTGTCCTCTTAGGAAGCAGCTGGTTCTTTATAACTAGTCCCCCCGCCTTGTCTACAAAAGGCCAGTCAGACACTGCACGGACCTGTGAGCACCAAAAACATTGCGTACTTTTTTGTGTTGTTAAATTAAGAAAAAAAAATTGTTCTCTAGTGTCGGTGATTTTAAAATTTTATAGGAACGTTTTAAATTGTTTGATTTGAATATTGTAAGAAATATTTAGGATTGTTTAAATATGATTGTGTTCCCTTTACATGCAGGGGCACCGGACCCAGTCAAGCTAGCTTCTGTTAGCTTTTTGTCCGGTGTCCTCGGCATAATGTTGCTGAAAATAAAGTTCAAAGTTCAAAATAATGGAAGGACTGAATATGGCTGTTACAGGGATGCATGGGCTGTCCCCTCACCTTATTTGAGTAGGAATACAAGCAGTATTTAAATTTCTTTTTAAACATTTTTCTTCAATTGAGTAGGAGAAACCTGTCCATTTTATTCCGGAAGAAAGGTGGAATCTGTTTTATTTAGCATTTTTTTTAATTTCGGAGGACAAAAACTTGTGTCGCTTGATAACTGAAATCATTCCGAATATTTTTCATGCAAAAGTGGCTAAATACTGCAGTATATTTCTCCCTTATATAAAAACAATAAAAAGTAGACATTAAAACTCCTAGCTTTAATAGATATTCCTGCCTAGCTACAGCTGTTTCGTGAAGACATGGAGGGAATTCAAATTCACTCGAGTGCCTCAGAACGGCTTCCAATGTATTTACCAGGAGATGCCAGGTCTTGCCTAAAAACGTAAAACAAGGCGTGTATATAAACTGTGCTCAAATTTTCTATATGGAAAAGTATTTTGCTTCCCATACGGCTTTTGTTATAACCCCACTATGTGGACCCAATATTTTACAAGTTGTGAAAGGTGTGACTTTTGGAATATTTGCAAGCAACGTTTTGCGATTGGGAGTGATATTCCATGGAATCTTTACCATGGGGTGATAATCGAAAACATGTAGATCAACGAACCATACAGATTGAAGTTATGAAGCCGCTGAAAGAAAAATCTTTAGCCAAAGGTTTTGTATTTTGTTAGCTTCGTAACGATTATTCCATTCAATCGGAACAGTTCATTCAACCTCCATATTTTTTATTTTTCCTCTTCAGAGACCGCATAAGATGATGAAAATACCCCATGGTTTACCATGGGGTGATATACTGTAAACGACTTATTTTTCGCGGGCTCAATATTTCGCGATTTAGGTCAAAGCTGAACTTTTGAAATATTTCGCGGGTTCTAATTTTCGCGACTCGGTGGGATCTCAATATAGATTCCAATGTGTATACATTTTACCGGAATTGTTTGCGGGACCTATTTTTCGCGAATTGTAGGCAACTTGCAAAATTGGCAAAAAGTAGGTCCTCGTGAAAATTAAGTCGTTTACAGTATTTGCACAACCAAGTTTTTGCAATACTTTTCAAGTTGTACAATTTGCAAAAACGAGTTTCTCGTACAGATTACGTTGCTTACAGTGTGCAGTTATCATCCCTGTTTTTATCTGCTACCCTAATCTTATGTTTTAGATCCTCTACGCAGACACTGCCGAGAAGCTGGCCGAGGCAAAGCAAAAACTTGAATGTGTACCACATGCAAGGTACATTGCAAGGGTTCAAGACTTCCTTGAAAAAGAGCAAGAATGGGTGTTGCTGTACCGCAAGTCAATAACAACACGCGGCCACAACACCAACAACTTTGCTGAGGCATGCATCCGCATACTAAAAGACATTGTGCTCTGTCGCACTCGTGCGTTTAATGCCGCAGCTCTCGTGGACTTCGTCGCCCATGTGTGGGAGTTGTACTTCCAAGGAAGACTTTTAAAGCATGCAAACAACAGGGTTGCCGGGCACAATCTCTTCTACGAGAAACTACTTAAAAAGATGCCCGAGGAAACAACAATCCTGACTGATGGAGATGGCATCTACACTGTGACAAGTGCAACAGACAATGCAAAAACCTATGAAGTGTTGCCCGACGTTGGGCTGTGCACGTGCCGGGCTGGTGGCCAAGGGGCATTTTGTAAGCATCAAGCCGTGGTGCACAAGACTGTTGGAGGGGTGTTTCCAAATGCCCCAGTACTGACGCCCCGGGACCGCCGTGACCTTGGAAGGCTGGCTCTGGGGGAAAATGCACCTCCAATGAGCTTCTATGCAGATATCCACGAAGCCCTCACGCCGGACACGAGTGACAACCCTGTTCATGCACCTACTCTCCAAGAAAGCGTGGATGCTGAGCCATCGACATCGAGCTTCCAATCCAATCTGGATAACAAGAAAGCCCTCACGCAGGTGCGCATTATTCATATTGACGTATACTGTAAACAACATTATGTCTGCGAGCTCGATATTTCTCGAATTTGACAAAATGTGGTTTCCGAGAATATTTTGCTGGCATGACATTTCCCAAATCAGGTTGGTACGTTATGTATTGGTTACCACAGGGAAACATATCTACGGGATCTATTTTTCACTATATTCTTGAAGTCGTGAAAATGAGGTGTTTGCAATAATTAGGTTTATGTGAAAAGTAAGTTGTTTACAGAACATTGGCAATTCAATTCTACATAAGCTGGGAAGGTGCCAGAAATGTCTATGTTGGCATGCAAAAGAGAAAGAGGGGAAAGGAGAGCATTTTTTATGACTTTCATGAAATGCCAGCAGCACACTTTCCTTTTCACTTTTACAGCTACAGCTGAACTTTTAGTACTTCGTCTTTTCTCTAAGGGACCTTTGAAAATTTGTTATGGTAGGGTCACATTACTTTATAATTTGGAGCAGCAGAGAAATTTTGAGGGGCACTTCTCTACATTTTGTGCCAATGTAGTTGCATGCAAGTAGATATTTACACCCTATTGAAGGTGCAGTCATCTTGCAACATTCTGTAGCACTCAAGGGATAGAAAAATTTAGAGTGCAGTCAACACCGTGGATTCGCAGTACAGGTAACAAATATTTCTTTAATAGTTAGGTAGAAAAGCACTCGGCATGACCAATTGTTCACTAATGACCGTGGTCATTTAGTTCTGTTTTCCAAGTGTCGGATAGACGGAACACCACCATATACCTGCTATGGAATGTGTTTCTGACAATCTAGACCAAGCAAAAATGCATATGAACATTTTCAAATTCTTTGTTTATCCTAAAGCAGTGGTTCTCAAACTGGTCCGCGGACTCCTTTCGGGGTCCCTAAAGGCCTTCAGGGGTCCCCAAACCCACTACCATCAATTAAGCCAAGCAATAAAACTTATTTTTTATTGATGCTGGCTGTTTCAGGAAGTTAAATAGAACAAACCATGTGTGCCAAGTCAGTAGGGTTGATTACCCTTCGTTTTGGAGCTTGAAAGTTGGTTTACAGGCATTTAGTTTTCTTCGTTCACCTATTTGTCACTGTAATCATCCAATACCCCCCACCCCCCGGGCGGATGGGGCCCCGCATCACTTCTGCCGATCCTAAAGGGGTCCCCGTAACATCAGTGGTTGAGAACCCCAGTCCTTGAGAAAGGTGCTGCTGGCAACAATAGTAGCATTTTTCAGGATAATGTGCCCACCTTAGTTTCTTGCTTGTGAATATTATCCACTAGATTCTCCATATTATTATTTAGTCCAAACAAAACACCAAGAGGAGCAAAGCTGGCAGAAGAGTGTGAAAAGGAGCTTCTGGTAAATCTCGGAATAGCGTGCCAAAGTTCTGAGGTTCGCCAAAGCTCCTCTTCACATTAATTAGTCAAGTATAAAATGGAGATTTTATGCCATGACCGCACAATATCATCCGACTTTTGCCCTTCCAATTTGTCTAGTACTTTGTGTTTGCACTTAGTCTTTTGAGTAGCTTGTAAATTACTTTTTAGTTCAATTTCTTTTTGGCAGCTTTGTGTGTCCTTTTATGTTTGTGATACAGAACGCCAAGTTTGTTGTCCTCCTCGACAAAGAATGAGTGCAAGATCACGCTTATTTCTTGCTTTGAAATTTTAGGATTAGCCAGTGAGTAGGTAAACGAAACATAAAAGAGCATGCCTGCAAAGAAATGTAGGAGAAATTATTTTGGCACAGTTGCTGGGTATTTAAAAATAAATTTTCACTAAATTCTTTTTCTTATGCACTTCCTCCTTGTCTGGATTATTATTAATGTGAAAGCATTAACTGTCCCATGGAACCAACTGATGTCATCAGCTTTGAAGTTGCGCCAAACGGCACCTTCCCTGCCCCAATGTCGTCTGTAGCAGAAATCTGATGGATAGGTTCCCATTGGCTGGCATGCGTCATCAAGGAACGAGGCTCACATTGGCTCTTGTGCGGCGTAGTTACAAAAAGCGCCACCAAAGAAGCCCTCTCCATGGTGGCGCAGTGCATGCAGCGGCCCGGCCACGGTAAGAGGAGCGGTGGTCGCAGAGCCTGCTCGGGCGAACTTCAGAGAGGTTGCACAACCCAGCTTGGCACAGCGCGGCCACTTCCACGAGAGTGCGCCCTCAGCTGTCGGCCGGTGAAACGTGGCCATCCACGCCACTATGCCGCAGACGAACTAAGGCAGCAGAAGAACGACATTCATGCTTTCGCGTTCACAGCTCGTAAGAAGTGCTTAGGTGTCCTCAGAATTTTTTAAATTTCAGCTTGTAATACATTGCATGTTAATGATTATATTCAAAATACCCATGTGTGAGGTACACCATTTTCTGTTCACATGGGGATGTAAACTCATTACCATATACTGTGTTGTAACATACAGGAAGACCTCAGGGCCATGGAGGAAGAGTGTCAGCGACTGTCGACTGTTGCTGGTGGCAACCCAACATACGCAAGGTGTTTCCGCAAGGTTGTAATGGGCTTGCGGAAGATCCACAACGAGAGTCAAGCGGTGGCCGGCCTACTTGCCCTCAGTGCAGCGATAAACTGGTGCAACTAGAAGGGGAGGGCACATTCACGTGCAGCCGACAAGCATTGCAAGGCGTCGCAAGGGAGTTACCAGAGGCTCCAAGAGAGTGCCTTCCGGTCGACCACCAAGTCAGCCTGGTCCAAAGAGGGCAAGGAAACAGGCCCATTCTCTAAGTGCCCAGCATCAAACGCAATGTGACAAGTGCGAAATCCCACGGTCAGGGACACTAACACGGTGCCGGGGGCTTTTGTCCCGACAAGCCTTTACTCAAATCCTGGACACTTTTCGTTCCTGACTTTTTAAAGACTGAAATAGTTATAACAAATATCCTGTAAACCTATGTTTTTTTGTTTTTTAATAATGCCAAGTTTGTTTCTGCAAACATGCAGAAAAAGAGAGATTCAGAAAGTGTTTTGGAAACATTTTTTCTAGTTTTTGAAAGTGCTTGCCATGTTAATTTTCCTTATTGTCCTCTTAGTATAGAATTGCTTGTATTGCAAATATCTGAGCTGCAGGAACAATCTTTTTTTAAAATTAGGGTGGCAAAAGTGTGCATGTTTTATATAATGTATAATTGAGCAGTTCTAATTCCCAACATCTACAGAATTGAAAGATGTGAATCTTTTTTTCTAAAGATGAACTGTACAGTTTGCAATTGTATGGTACAATTATAATTGGTTTGAATGATGCACATTTAGGATATATATTTGCATTGCTCTCTTTGATATGTTTGTAAATGTGTTTCTGCAAATGATAAGACTACAGCCACACTGTTCTTGATAACCCTTTGCTATGAAACCATTCATTAAAAATATTTCTTCGCCAAAGAACATGTAATTTATTTCATACTTTTTATGAGAAGCGCTGCACTGCACCAAAACTTGACGTGAAATCGGTTGACGTGAAATCGGTTCATCAATAGTTGAGGTTCTCCGCAACATTGAAACTTGTGAAGATGTGCATGCACCCAACCACATGGAGGTGCCCTTGTCTTACGAGTACACATTTTCAGCAATTGCATTAACCAAAGACTTAAAGGGCAACTCCGCTTCATTTTTGGTTTTGAAAAAACAATGCGAGTCCTCTTCAGTATTGCCTAGGAAGACCACACGTCAAATATTACGACGCAGTTCTGTCTAAATGTTTCTTAAACGGTCCGGCAAACTTTGCAACTCGCCAAGTTGCCGAAATCGGCTGACTTGAGCGCGCGAATTCGGGGCGCAACCAAGAGCGCAGTCAAGGCTACAGCATGGGCGGAGCCAACATTGAGCTAAACGTCATCATCATGGCCCCCTTTGCTTGTTTTTACTTCTCCGGGCGAGCGTAGCGCATGAGCGTCAGCAACGTTGCCTCTCGGCGCTCAGCGGTGTCCACGTGATTGGCGTAACGCGCCTGCGCAGAGCGCTTCTTGGGAGCCGTCCGGCCGCCCGCCGTGGTCCCGCCGTTACCACTGTCTTCCACATCACAACAACCATCCGCCGTCGTCTCACCGTTTGTGATTATTGTCTCTCAGAGTTTCGTCCACATTACGGACACCGCGTGCGCAGACTTATGCCCGCAGTTGTGCAGACGTCGTCGAATGCCGTAGACACCAAAAGGTGGCGAAAAGAGTCGGTGCAGACGACACTCGCGCCTGCCACACGCCCGCCCCAATCCAGTGCCTCCCGCGCGTCGTTGGGCCGAGGATCACGTGACGTCTTGTACCACGTGATTGCCATGTACTTGGCGGCCCGAGGCCAATGTTGCCGGACGGAGCCGAAGTTTCGGTTTCGATTTCCGCTCTTGTTTAAAATTAGAGTTAAAAATATATATCCCATTTTTCGCGTAGCAAACGACGTAGTGTCTTTTACTAGGGCTTTTTAATTCGAAATCACTCATTATCCCGAAATCTTCGGAATTGAGCGGAGTTGCCCTTTAACAATCATTGTGTCAAAAAATAGGAGCGGTCGACATCAAGGTATTTTGTTATTGGATGTAATTTTGGAAATGTATGCAGGGTACAACACAGTATGTTATGACCAGTTTTCACAGCTTTATTTAGACAGCTGAAATGTTTCCTGAAAGCCTGTGTGTGTGCAGCCAACTTGGGTGAAGTGGTAAATCTGTAACGCCATCGGGTCAGGTTAATTGTTGTAGGTAATACTATCCATATTCTAGTGGCACTTTAAGATAGTAGTTCACGTGCAGGTAGGGTGGATAGACTACCAAAGCTCTGAAACTATCCAGCCAAAATGAAATCCGTCAATACATGCAGTTATACCTGAAGGGCCACTGAAAACTCAAAGATAATACTAGTCTAGCCCCCCGCTCTACAGCACATTTCAAAAAGTGAGGGTGCTTTATATGTATCCGATTATCCCAGTACTAACCATGCACTGGATAATCCAGTGGAAATCAAACACACCGCTGTGTTTATAACTGAACTTGCTTACCCGGCCCTTTGCAAAATTGTGAAGAGGACATCCTGGAGGCTCTCGTACTCCTGTTCACAGTGGCCAGTATGTGTGCTTGCAAATTACTTGTATGCACATGAACATTTGCACACACTGTAAGCCATAGAGCCACGCTTGAACTAACAAAAAGACAGTGTGCAGGCGACCTGGTGGTAGAGTAAAACCAGTGACTGTGGTCAGGGACAGACTAACCAATATGCAAAGTAGGCAGTTGCCTAGGCTAGCAAAATCTGGTGGGTGGAAAAATATGAAGGATAGCTCCAAGCAACACCACATACCTAGCCTAGAGTGCTACACTAGGCAGGTCTGTGATACAGACATATGCATTTCAGAACTAAAGAACACAAACAGCCGGAAAGAAGCATAGAACGAACGACACTCTGATGAATGACGACTATACAGATATAGATAGGACACAATGCCATCAAGAAGAAAATTGTCAACGCCATCGTGACTGACTTGTTGAAGTGGTGGAGCAAATATGCTACGGAAGATAAACTTTGACCGCCGGTGTTCGCTGTATGCGCGACTTCATTCAGCTGTTGTGCCATGCGCAGGAAGAATGTGCCACCGGGCAAAGTTCATTCAATGTTAGCTGCATCAAGGCATTTTAGCCTTAAGGGGGACACTACCTGAGCATGTCTACTTTTGAACCGCTCACTCAATCGGCGTGAAATTTGCAGGTGGTGTTTGTAGAGACA
This sequence comes from Ixodes ricinus, assembly GCA_037355805.1. Taxonomy (NCBI): domain Eukaryota; kingdom Metazoa; phylum Arthropoda; class Arachnida; order Ixodida; family Ixodidae; genus Ixodes; species Ixodes ricinus. The sequence goes on from JAZHYW010043198.1 coordinate 26,339, forward strand.
GACACGCGGGTTTGACGTCACGGAGCTGCGGCGGCGCTGCGATCGCGCCGGAGCCGGGTGGTGTGGGCAAAGGGCGCACATTTCGCATGGGCGTCACAGCATTTCAGCATGCCGCGAAGCTGTGTTGCCCATAATTGCATCGAAAGGTACAAAAAAAGTAGCGGAGTGAGTTTCCACAAGTTCCGGCAGACTCTGAAAGCCACAGAAGGTGGATAATATCCGTGAAAAAAGAATGGTAGCCTCGCGCGAACGACCGTTTGTGCGGCAAGCACTTTCTTGAAGGCAAGTGCGGCTTCCATTTCAATCTCCGTCCCGAGGCTTGCTTATGCGCAGGGAAACCGTCGTCTGATCGAGACCACCCGGATTTCGTTCCCACGGTGTTCGCGCACAAAACACCGGCCAAGCGCTCGTCGGAGGCTCGCTACGCCCGTGCTACCAAGCAGAAGGGGATCGGCGACAGAACGGTAAAGTTGTTGGCGTTACCAAAAAAAGTAACGAGATACGTTACTTGCTACTTGCAAATAGAAGGTACACGTTACCGAGCTATGTTACCTTCAAATATAAAAGGAATGTATTACCACTACCGATAAAAAGTAACGCACGTTACTTCTGCGCTAC
>JAZHYW010043202.1:0-42159 GCA_037355805.1 Ixodes ricinus
CATCTCACCAGTCAGTTTGACTACGCCATCGCCGCCGCAATGCGCATCGAGGCAACCCCTGCATTCTCAGCATGTCCCCGTACCCGAACCGCTCGAACTCTGGCGTGCGTGGAAAGTGCACGAGACAGTCATCGAGCCGTCTCAGACACCGCTCGCTTCTGCTGGAATCCAGCAGGCCGTTATGTACGGCTTCACGCAATGCGCCGGTCGCTTCGGTGAGATCGGATCTCATTATCGGGGTCCACTGGCTTGTGGCTACGGTGTAGGCGTCGTTGCTGGCCGCGCATGAGTCGAGCGAGTTCCAGGCCTGACCTCCTTCGTGCGCTTGTCGGTTTCTCTTTAGGGAAAAAACAAAAAGGGGGGGAGCATGTGCCGTGCCTGAGCTGTCGTCGAGCAGTATGGAATAACCGGTGCAAACAACCCCGAAGCAAGAAAAGGATAAGTAGCGCAGGTTCCAGGACATTTCATTGAACGCCGCTCTCATCGAAAAAGTGGTCGTACCCAGACCGAAACGTTCCATTGAAAGTCAATCTGGCCGGTATTTCCCAAACAAAGAATCGTAAGAGACGCCAGGCAACAGCAGCAACCAAACAAAACGTAAGATCGGGGGCTGGTGGAGGGGAGGTGGTGGAACCCCGAATCCATCCGCTTGGATACACCCCATGGCAGGCAGTTCGCCGTCGTGCCATCCAGGTGTCTGTCGTACGAGAGCGACAACCGTGAAATTTGCAAATATTATTGGCAGAAACCTATGACGCGCCCAACGAAATCGGCGCTCGGTGCAATGTCTGCGTAGGTGTGTGGCCTTCAGATGCACAACTGTGCTTTAGAGGCCGCAATTTGCGAGAAATGCGATGGCTGAAAACCGGCATCGTCTTTCAGGCCTGTCTGATCTCCTGCGGTTCCGACATAGTACAGGCTCAGGGTCGATGCCGAAGTCACGAATTCGGAAAAAAGCTAATAGAAGAAAATCTCACCGCCAGACCGACCGACGCGGAGAAAAGCTTATCGCCGTCTTGATGAATGCGGCAGAAACTCACCTGTGATTTTCGTCTACGGAAACGGCATTCTTTTGATATATGAGCAATAAAAAATTATTTTCCGTTCTTGTTCATTTGCAGTAACTCATGATTTCTGGCGCTGAAGTGACCGGACAAAATTGGGCTCTGGTGGTCGTCGGGTGCAATGACGGTCATTTCGTTACTGTTCATAGAACTCACGTTGAGGCAATGTCCTTATAGAGAAAGACGTGCTCATTCCTTTGTTATTTGTTCCCATCCTGCAGAACTCGTGGACTCCTTCTTTCATTCCATTCGTGAACTGCAATATACTTTTGTATATCTCCGTTTCTGTTCGCTGCAGGCCCCTAGAGAAGAGCCGCAAAAACCAAATTCAAAAGCTTGAACTGCATAATTCCTGGGTGTGGCTTATCTCAGCACTCTGTCGGTTTTGCGGTACCTTTTCTTTGGTGAGCTATTCTCCACAAGCCCCTCAGTATTGCGTTGTTCTCCGATGAGAAGTCACCTGAAATCCGGTAGATGCTAAGAGTACAGCTACCAGACTTGCATAGAGCGGAGAGTTTACATTTACAAACCGTTTTAACATTATTTCTTCGTGTTTTCGATATAGTATTGAACTCTCGTTCTATCAAGGTCATTTAAATGAATAATCATGTAATTGAACCTAATTTATCCATGAGCCGTTTCGTAGAACGGCCCTTTATCAAACATGGTTTCTAGCTAGATCGTTTCTCGTTTTTAAATAGTGTTTTTCTTTGCATCCGAACGATAAAGTTCTTGCCATGAATGACAAAGGATGAGGCGGTGAATAACTGAAGAACAACGCCCAATGAAGCTGAACAAAATACAAGGTCAAGTGTAGCAGACGTCGATGTCGGCGAAATAGCAGATCGCGACTGACTCCGCCTCCACGCGGAGTTCGTATTAGACGAGGCTCTGGAACAATCGGTGTAGAAGGTTCGGCGCGTAGAACATTTTAACTTCGAATAAGCAACAAGGTTCTCGAATTTACCAGAACGCGACATTACAGAAACAATAAAAAGGTGTATCCGGCGGCCAGGTAACGAATGTCGGCTAATTGGTCGAAGATAAGGCAGCAACCGTTAGGCCACTGGGCGCACCGCCCATTTGAAGAACAAGTGCGCGCATTCATTATGTTCCGTTTTTCTTTGCTGTGCAGTATAGATGACCTATTTCGGTTATGTGGCCTAAGACAAACTTCATCCTTTTTGGGAGGTCAGAATCGTCGGGCGCCGAGACGGAGGTCACATTGTTGCTTTTCATAGTACTCAACAATGAGCGCAACGTTTTGTCTCCATGTAAAAGTTAACAAAAAAAAAGCGTTCCCCACTTTTTTAGTTGCTCGCATTTTGAAAAACTGTGGATCTGTCTGCCTCTTCCCCATTCTTCGTAGAAAGGAAGCCATTCTTCTGGGACTGAACAAGAACGCTTGGTTTCAAATATACGAGCACGCAAAAAGCGCAGCATGAGCGCCAGCAAAGTGCGACGGAGTTTTAATATAAACACCGCAGTGCGAACAATTACAAAATATTTCGTAAATTAGCTTTTTCTCCGAATTTGTCGGTTTTGCAGTGAGCATTTCACCGGTAAGCTTCTCTCCAGAGAGCTTTTTCCGCCGCCTGTTCTCCGGTGAGATTTTTTGTCCGCCGCCCAACAGTAACAGCCGACCAAGGGCTCATCGCAGCCAAGACAGTGCAATCGACGAACACCATAATACTGAGCCAGGAGTGTGTTGGTTCGAGTCAAACAAAGAATCTTCAGCGCGACTTTCACAACTTCCAAATAGCAACGTGTCACGCCTACTACCAAAATGCTTGTTGTGTTTTTAGCTTCAACTGACGAAATTTTCGCAATGTTTGTTTTTGTTTTGGTAGAAATCGGCCTCCACCAGTTGATATGCAAGCGAATGTCGAAATTAAAGTAACATCGACGACTCATCGCAGTGTTTTTTCCGCATTTAAAATAAGTAAACATTTTAAATGCATCTCTGCAGAATATTTGAATCCGCCAGATCAAATCACCTATCCTACTTCGAACAGAAAAAAGTGGTAAGACAATATCTACTCTTTGACGCTTCGGTAGCTTTGTCTGCCTGCGTTTGCTAACTTCAGGCCTCACGGAAGGACCGCTTGAAGGGTAAAATTAGGGCCTTCAGTACCTAGGTAAAATCGTTCACTCCCATTTTCGTGACCGCAAACGCCAACAAAGAATGGAACATCCTCCCAATGACGCGCTCTGGCGATTGAAAACCAATGACTCACACCCACCCGCAAAATATCTAGGCCGCCAAACAAAAATAAAAAAACAAGAAACCTTTTACTCGCATTTGTGCGACCTCAATACACCAACAAAGAGCGGAACATCCTCCCAAGGACGGCGCTCGGGCGATGGACAACCTATTACTCACTATCGCGATAACCTGCGGCGCAAAGTATCTTCGCCCCCCCCCTCCAAACCCAAACAAAACGAAAAGCAAAAAGCAAAAAAAAAAAAAGATCTGTTTCGAGAGGTACACTTCCTCAAATCCCGACTGTCAAACCGACGACCTTGAAGATGCAGAGTCCGGGGCGCAATAACACATTGCGCAATTCCAAGAGGCAGGTTTTGCGGTAACACTCATAGATGGCGCCACCTGACAGCAGGATTTTTTGACGTTTTGATAGGCTACAAACTTAGTTAAAATTCATCACAATGAGAATCTCTGGAAAAATGATCTTATAAGAGATATATTCTAAAAAGTCTTGGTCTGAATATCGTGGAGCCTAAATTGTACTTAGGCCCCGGTTTATTTTTAAATGTTTATGAAGAAACGGAACGGAAAAAAGGCATTTTCAAGCATCTTTAAGTTCCTCGTAAAAAATTTTAAGCTTAAAATCGGAAATGTAGCGCCACAATATGACTCAGTTTTTTATTATCTTTCAAATAAAACCATTCCTAAGTCAATCCGTCCGGTGGTTCTGGAGAAAAATACCAAAAGTTGCCATTGAATTTGCATAGGGCTCGGTAGCTGCGATATCCTCTTGCTTTTGTTTTCTTTCAGCTTTTATTAGGCTTTGCTTGCTTTTTATTTCTGTTTTGAGTCTCCGTACTTCCACTTTTTGATCAGCGAGTATTCTGTGTTCCGCTTTTAAGTGTTTTTGTGTATTGTGATTTTTAAACTTAAAAGATTAGTGCATATTGTACTTCCTCGAAGTATTTTTGCGCTCCAATTTATTCCTTTTGTAATTTATTGCTTATGTATTATATTTATGTGTATATATATGACCGCGTTTCCCCATCCTGACATCTGCACAAACGCGGGCCAAAACATTGTCGAGTCAATACGGTTATTTTTTTCTTCTCCGCCTTTAACTTTGCGTAAGGAAATAAAGGTTTCATTTCATTTCAATACTCGACCTGCCGCGCTCCGCTTTTCTCGAGCTATCTACGACGACAGCATTGTTCCAGAACGTCTTGATCTTTACCTTATGCATATTTTTTTTTTTACGAGGTCATGATGCCCAGCAGCCGCCACGTAGATAAGGCCAGTCTGCTCGACGATTCTTTGCGCCTCTGAAGTGGATGAGCGTTTATGTTCGCGAATACAGGCCCGCGTAAAGGCCAACAAAGGTTTGGTGGGTTTAATCAAAGAACCGGTGTCTTAGCTTGTAGTGCGTGAGAGAACACCTCGACTGTGGTGTTAGTGTTTTTATATTCCTGTTTTATACTTCGTTCCTTTTTTTCTTTTGTCATCTTTATGGGGATTTTGACGATGTTCTTCCTTTTCTTCGTCTTGGTGAATACAGTTGTGAGTAGCGCTCTTTTCTGTCCCTTCTCTCTTCTTCATATCTGTGCGCTAAAACCGTTCAAATGTCTAACTACCAACCAGCCCAGTGTATCAACCCTTTTACAGGCCCGCGTAGGACAATTCCTGGCGGTGCGACCTTTGAGCGCTATAAGATTTTTCAGCTTGTCGCGGCCAGGTGCCTCGAAGGGTAGAAAACCGCCGGATGAAATAAGTGGCCCCACAAAAAGGTCCTTGCGCGGACGACAATTTGATTAGGGGCTCTTGTGACACGCAGAATGCGCAAACACGCCATGCATCTTCCAGACCGCGGCCAAAGGCTTTTAGCCAAATTAAGCACCCCCGCGATTTGCCTGGCTCGTGTCTTGGCGGGTCAGTTTTGTCATGTAATCTAATTTGGATTTTTAAAGCGTGCAGGAGACGATGATTGAACACGACAGCGGGCTTAACTACTTTTGGTCGGAGGTCTCTCGGCTACAACTTGTTTTTGTTGCTCTTTTTTTTTTAATTTTCAGTACATGGTGTATCGCATTCTCCACCGCCTTTAAAACGTGAGGCGCTTCGCTTTTTAAATGTAAATAAAAGCAACGCTCAATAACACAGAAAGGATACTACGATGGACATGAACATGCCCGTACATGTCCGCTGTGGCTTCCCTTTTAGTTTTGTTCTCATTTCCGTAAGGAGGACGCCAGCACGCTCGTTAAAATCGTTAAAGGGTCATGAAACGCTTTTCCAACTTTTTCCTGTTTAGCTTTCCTCCTCAACTCATAAATCGAGCATTCCACCAAACAGTTCAAGAAGACGAAAAGAGGGAAGCCCCTCTTGCTCGGACTCTCGTTTGTCTAATCCGGAAACATCCATTCTCCCCCTAGAAGATTAGCCCGTCGCTCAAAATTCAGACAAAAGTTGCTTTCCCCACCCCGTTCACCCCGAAGCTAACAGTGCTGTGGAAGCTACGTGCTCCTTGGGCCAGCCACACTTTTGCCACGTGATGACGCTCCTTCGCGCATAGGCACGCGCAGAGAATGAGGTCAGGTGATGAAAGGAGGCGACTGATTGGTCCGGCAAGCGCGTACCTTCCACCACAATGTCAGCTTAGGGGTGAAGGGATTAAGTGAGGTCCGGTTTGGTGTGACGTCAGTTTGGACCCGGAGACGCGCTTTTGGGACCGCGGATGTATCACAGTCAAAAGGCAGAGAGCTTACGAAGGGGAGGGAGGTACGAAATAGTCCGCTGTGTTTTCAAATTTTCGCCCTGAAAGTCAGGCTTTTGACTTTCTACCTTTTTCTTTTGGCCCACTGAACGATGTGCTATTAGTAAAATCCCAATCTAAAATGATTCATCCCAGCCCGAAATTCGTTTCATGGGACCTTTAAAATAGTCTGATGCATATTTTTTTACTTTCTTCTTTGCCAATATCTTTAAGGTATTTCTCTTTCCTCCAAATAGACAGTCTTCGTAATTTAAAGCAATCCGGGTTGGTTTTTTGTAAAAAGAATCTTCATCTGTATTTCCCCAAGAATATATCCGGGTTGTGTTGTTTATGTTTTGTTTTCTCTGGTATTATATCTTGAAACTATTAGAGGTGCTAAATAAACAATGGGTCATTAGAACAAGTAAAGGAGAGTCAACGTATTTCACTTCCACCCTTCCTCTTAGGTGCAGGCTAAAAACGGCTGATTTTTTGTTTGAAGCCACAATTCCGTTATGCCTATTAATTATATGTTTCAAAATCAGTGCTAAAAGCTTAAGGTTTCTCCGAACAGCCACTCATACCTTTAGAAATGAACAAGTCGTTTCTCGTGCATAGGCTACACAGCAGTTAAAAATTGTTTTATTATTCCTAGTACGTGGCAGACAATAGAGACTAGGCTCGAATGTCTTTTGTTCTTCAAAAATGCATTATTTTTGATGATCGTGTCAAGTGAAGTGGGAGATATGTGCGTCTCAGGTGTGCTACAGATAGCCGATCGGACAGGGTTATATTCAGAAGCTGTAAATTAAGGGGAACAATACTTGGCCATCACAAACCCCTAGTGCTGTTTCCAATCTAATCGTTCATAATTCCTGCAAGCAGCGCAACATATAGACTAAAGTTATCTAAAAACCGCTGCCAAAACTGAAATGAGATCGAGGGTGCTCCTGCGGATTACTTGGATGGTCTGCATGCTTCTTGTGGGAAGGATTAAAAAAAACGAAATATAGGATACTGATGACTAGACTTACTTAAACTCTGGCTTGTATCCTCCTCCTGGTATCCGTTTGGCGACGAGATGGCACATTACCGGACGACTTGAAGCTCTGGCCGCTCGTTCACCCTCCTTCACGAGCACTTTGCACTCAACTCGCGGTCGAGTGGAGCAACCAATGCTGCTCGAGGGTTCGAATCCTCGCAGACATCTCGGCAAACCCTTTGGCAAAACTTTCCCGTAGAACCGCCGTTCCGTCCAACGCTGGCCTAGATCCAACAAGTGCGAGGCATCCCTTCGAAGCAGGGAGTCCCGTATCCCCCAAACGCTGATGGCACCAAAGCAAAGAAAACAAAGAGAGAAAAAGCACGGGACGATGTGAAATGAATGAAGAAAATACTGCAACGAATATTCGAATAAAGAAAAGAAAGAAAAGAACTGGGGTGCGTATCCGTGCGGAGATGCAACCGGCGTTCGATCCGACAGTCGGCGCGTCCGGTTTCGCTTTGGCCGACTGCCGTGCGACTCCCGCTAGCAGACGATCTCGCTTCGCTGGTCTGGTTCCGCCGCTCGCCACTCGTGCCGAGTGCGGCGTGGCGGTCGGCGTACTTTAATAGAGAGCCCGTGTTGAAGAGACGCGGCAACTCGAACCACGGAGGGCATTTGAAAATTAATGGTGGACGTCACCTGCGCAAGTTGGGTGCACGTGCGCGCTGCCGAGAGGCGAGAAGGATAGCGACCGGAGAGCGAGGTTTGGAGACGCTTGCGGACGATCGCCGTTTTCGCCTCATCGTCGCACCTTGTATCGCAAACGCGGCCGATACATCGCGGTACCCCAGTCGATGGAGTTGGTTGCACTCTCGGAAATCTAGGCACACTATTCTTTTGTAGCGCTCTGAACGCGCTCTGCGGAGACGGTGCCGCAACCGTTAGGACGGAACGGTTGTTGCGTCGTGCGGTGAATCTACCGCGGAATGTCGATTACGCGCATTTTCAAGAAGTCTCTCGTTCATTTTCCTCTTTGGGACAATGTGTGTGACGGATCGGGTGCTATGATGCAAAGTCATTGTGATGTCTCTTTTTTTCGACTGCTGGCTGCAGAGTTGACCTTTTGCTGTCAAAAGATCGCAGTAGACGTCATGAGCTTAGCGTCGTGTCAACATCCTGTGTAACAAACTACTTGACAAACGTAAATTTAGCTTTTTTTGTTATAAATTAGAGGAGAACGACACCCCACAGGTCATTGTTGTTTTTTTTTGTCTTCTTTGTGCTTAAAAAGATGCAAGTTGTAGTAATAGACACATAACAAACTACCACAACGCAAAAAAACGACCTTCCACGCGCGTGCGCGTTATTGTTTTTTTTTTCTTTTTACCTCCTCCTTCTTTTTTATTTGTGACGTGATAGATTATGAAATTTAGAAGCTTTGTGAGCAGTATTTTTTATATTTATTAACGGCATTTGTAAAACGTTTTTTAACGCAATTGCGAGGGCATTACGGCCGTTCTTTTTTAACACCGGATATCGGAGTCCGGCGTGATGTCATATTCTGGAGGGTTATGCAAGACGGTGGAACGAAAGGACTAGGATATCGCCGCCTGCTGCAATTGGTCACCGGCGTGGCGCTGACCAATCGCAGCAGGCGGCCCGCCCCTGGCTTTTTATCCTCACTCGCAAAACATGGCGGCTCTCGGCACATGTAGCACTGAGGATGTTCGGTGAGTAGGAAAATTGGACAAAGTTGTCTTTCTTAGTTACCCGACGACCTCTCACAGTTCTAAAAAGAAATCGTCAAACGATCAAACCAACGGGGTTTGGTGTCTGCGTATTGTAGTTTCGGTTGCAGACTCCGCCGGGGAGGTCTTTCACGCAGAACCGGTGCGACGTGACTTCTCACGTCGTTCACAAAAGCCCACTGCGCGTTCTCTTCGAGCTCACACCGTTTCGAAGATTTTGAGATCGCTGAAAGGGCCTGAAAGAGCTTGAAACTCGAAAGTGAAGCGTCGTCTGCTGAGAGCGATAGGCGGCAGGCCTGGAAAATCGCGATTGACCACGGAGCGAGGGCGAGCACGACACTTCGGGTCGGGACGGTTCGGAGGCGTGAGAGAAACTCAAGTTGCAGGACGACTGAATCTTTGGCGTCACTGCACTGGCGCGTTTCACGCGGGAACTTCGAATTCGGCTTGGGCAAATTGTTTTTTTTTACCTCACAAATACTGCGTTCCCCAAGTTCAGAATTTTGAGGATAACGTCCAGGCATCGTTTTAAATCGTTTCCGGATAATAAAAAGAAAAATCACGACTTTTACCTGTCAGTGTCCCTCCTAATGCAGGCGCGGTCGTCATCCTGTAAACTCGATCAAAAAATCTTTTTCTTTTAAAAACAGACAGTTTTTTTTTAAATTTTACTTGATTAACGGTTTACTAAGAAATTCGTCACATGTTATACACGCATCTCCCAAATGTTATTTGGCTTCCAAAAATAGTAGGAACGCCTTTTTTATTATTAAATTTATGACCGCATTTTGTTTTTCTGCTAGCTAAACATGATTAGGCACCTTTCACATCTTCATCGCAAAGAGTATTCTTGCGCTCGGATAGCTCATAATTTACTAAACTACAGCTGTACGAGCAAACGATCCCGCGCCATTCTCCCTTTAGCGCGAAATTATGCAACGATTATATATGTTCCTTCTCTAAATTTATGTTTGTAAATCGTTGAGCAAAGAAAGGCTCCAGCTTTTTTCTGAAGCGTCATTTACACAACTTATGCAGGTTCTTTTATTTTTTATTCGTCCACGTGGTTAGAGCGCACCAGATATTTCGCTCGGTTACGACATAATCAGCTGGCTTCCCCCAAGTATCACTCTCGCCCATTACCCAGTTTCCACTCGCTTTATGAACGTCATCCGCCCGAACGGACTTGCTCCCTTAAAATAGGCTTCATCCGGGAAGCTCTAAAAATTTTGCGATCTTCCGACGCAGTATACATTTTTGATCGCTCTGCAATCCCAGAAATTACGTAAGACGCAAACAAAAACGCACGTTCCTGCATTCTCAAAATAAAAGACCTCGTTTGAATTGATTTACTCAACAGAAAGAACGGGTCCTTTATATAAAACCAAAGTAGATTTTGCCAAGAAAAAAAAGTTAACTACAAAATACAAAAAAAAAAGTTGCACCGAAAAATTTTACTTTGTTGGCGGCTACGCTCCGTTTCACCTTATGATGTGGACCACAGAGGTCACTACGAGCCATCCAAATCGTCCAAGTCAGGGCCGTATGTATAGAAAGAGTGTGGTCATTCACTGAGAAGTAGAGGAGGCAAATGTGGAGGCGCCATTGGCTGAAAGCGAAGTGGGCGTGCTCCAGGGCGTCTTCACACATTCGAATGTCACCAACCAGAAGCCGGAAATAATACCGTGGCGGTTGTCGCGAGAAACGAAACTACTAAGTGCGTCGGAGTAACTCTCGGTGACTGAATATATGGTGCACGTGACGATTCAATCACGGCCATCCAAAATCATGGTGGAAGAGCGCAACTAGCGGAACGATCGACATAATTCGTACGCCAGGCGCCGAAGGCCCGGAATCTGCCCGAGCAAACAGAGAGTTCGAGTTACAACCTTTTTGCATGATCATAATCGAATCATCGCGTGCACCATATTTTCAACCATTAAGAATTACTACATTTAACCCTTGAGCTGTTATAAAACTGTTTCTCGCCACCACCGCTAGTGGATTCTTTTCGGCTTCTGGTTGGCCAAGGGAGCATGCCAATCCCTCTGTCTGCGTCTGGCACAGGCCCTGGCTCTGCCCGCTTTTCCCATTGACCAAACTCTCTCTATACACGGCTCTGTCCAAGTCTCTCCAGTCTAATGTGAGTGTCACGTGACGAAAGCTCCAAAAGTTAGTCGTTAAAAGTAATTAAGTTACGTTTACGTGAGTTGAAATATAATTGAGTTATAGTGACACTTACATGCTTACGATAGTAACTCGTTAAAGTAACAGTTAGTAAAAAGATTTCTAACGCAGTTGCATCGCAGTTACTTGAAAAACATCGCACGAAGAATAGGCATACAGGTGACGGGATTACCGACGGGCCGTCCCGTTCCCCAAAAATGTATTTCTTCAGTACCGTCGTATTTGACTCAGTATACTTACAACAGGTTCAATAAAGGCCGTAGCGTAGACCGCATGACTGAAAATCTCCGGGAAGCCCAGATTTCAGACGTTCAATTGAAACCACGGAGAGCGCTTACAGTTTCAATTTAATGATGACGGACGTTCTTCTTCGCAGATAGGTCTCAGGTGCGCGAATGCGTAGCGTCGCCGCGAGAAGAGGAGAAAGCGAAAAGAGAGCCGGAGACGATTGCGGACGATCATCGCTTTCGTCACCTCGGAGCTCGTTATTGCGAAACATGGCCCGTAAACCAGGTGACACTGACCGATCGGTTTGAAACGCTATAAGTACTCGAGGTCTCGCGAAAAAGTTCCACCAACAACAGCGCCTCCACGCGATGACAGCGTTGATAATGTCGGAACGTTAACTGCATACTTAAACCACGTTACAAGTTACACGCAAACGTAACATCGTATTAAAACAGCGCAGAAGCAGAGAGGAAGAGAACACATAGGGCAGAGCGCTGGCTCCAAAACTGTCCAATTGATGTGCCGTTGTAGCTTGGAAAAAGTATTTAGTTACAGAAAATATGGTTAACCGCAGTAGCTTAATTGTTTGTGCTTAGATACTTCCCTGCTCTCCGTGAGCCTTTCGGGAGGAGAGCGCGGTCACGTGGTGCGTCCAGCGCGCTGGATTGGCTGGGATGGCTCGTTGCGTCCGTAACCCTAAATCGTGAGGTGAAACGATGTACAGTTTCGAGTGTCTATTACGCCCTCTTCCTTGCGACATTACTGCGGTTCTCCTTTTCCTTTTTTTTTTCTTTTTTTTTTCTCTTAGGTTCTTGCGGATCAATACGAAGCTTGTTCGTGCTCTCCTAAAGAAATGGGGACCGTCCGACTGAGACGGATGCGTGTCTACAGCGGGAACGAGAAAGCTTTTTCCGACAACGGGCGGGAGAGTCTGCCTGAGCCCATTCGGAATGGCGACCCGGCTCTCGCCCCTCCTTTTCGAAGTTTTACAGAGGGATTGTCGAGGCGGTGCCGTAAGCGAGACCGCGGGACGAGCTTAAGGTTACGGGCATTGTGTTGGCGGCGGCCTGTCGCAACTTCACCGCAATCTGATGCTCTGCCTGACGGGGTGCCACTGGTGACGCAGTTTTAAAGAAAAAAGAAATGAATTTGAAACTTTTTTTTTTTTTCATGCAGTTGGGAAGTATTAAGGCGTTTTTTTATTTTTGTAAGAGTGCGTCAGAGCGTTAGGAAACGAAGTTATGTGATGTTTTTGACAGTACATGTTTGGAGTCAATTGAAAATGATGGATTCATGATAATGGCTGCTTGTAGGGACACTTCAGCTCGCAGCCATGCGAAGGAAGTGTGAACTTCACATTTTTCACTTTAAAGATGTCTAATTATGATTGCGCGCAGCTAGCACTTATTAACCAAATCTTCAAAGTTCAAATTACGAACATTTTGAAAGGTAGCGTTACGAGGTCTTTTAGGTAAGCGGTTGCGGCGCAGTCGATCGCACGTAAGCGCGAGTGCGCGAACCAGGCTTTATAATTTCTCCGCCGTTAAGCCGAGAGTTTTACCGGTCAGCCTCGCCCACCTGCGCCCACACGATAAAACGGGTCGGCGCAACTGCCTCCGCTACGCCTCACGGTTCGAGCACCGTGTCGAATGTCTGACTCTGGAACGAATTAGTGTCGTCTCGTCACTAGCGTATGCGTTAGTTGCACGCAGCTCCGTCACGAAGAGAAAGGAAAAAAGAGGTGACGCGAAGGGGCTGGCAGTACAAAGCGGCGCGCTATATTTAAACCCGGACCGGTCGATACTTTCTCCGAAGGACTAGACCTGTTAGAATGCATCGTTCCGCCGGCCGAACACGCGTGGCAGGGGACGACGCTGGACCCTGCGTCTTGCGTCGGCCCGCATCTTTAGCCGGGGTCACCGTTTTTCATACATCATACAAAAGACAGTCTGCAAACAGTGTTCGAACGCGAGTCATCGCGAGATCCATGCTTCGAATGCCGCATGGCAATGTGTTCAGGGAGAAAGCTTGGCACGTGGCATTCGAATCAGGGACATTGCGGTGACTCGTGTTCACAGACGGACTTTTTTGTATGAGGTATAAGCAGTGCTGACCCCGGCTTTGAGATGTCCGGGGAACTGAAGGAAATCCAGATTCCCGGGGCTTCGTGCAGCGGCGTAATTTAACCGAAGCTTGTGGGGACCATGGATACAGTGGATTAATTGGTAATGAACTGGGCTCTGCTGATATGCTGTGCCCTTTAATCAAGAGTGATTGACTACGCGTGCCGGTTCGGAGCGCAAACCGCGTAAGCGTGCTTCAAGCAGGATTGGACACCACTGATTGAATGCTGGTGAACATAAACCTGCCAGTATATTGTCAGTGACAACTTAACGAACGCCGAGCGTAGCCTATTATATGGATTTCCGATTTGTTCTTTTGTGTTCTTATGGGCTAATACCGCCATCACGATGACGGCAGAGTGGTATGATGAAATGGCCTAGGACTCGCCACTCCAGGTTATTAATGAACTGTCAGGGATTAACACTATTTTGTTTTTTGTTTTTAATAATGTACCTCTACGCAGTATTCAATCAGGATTAACGTTTTGAATTCGGTGGGAAATTTTCTTTCCTCCTCCACATCTGTTAATATTATGGTCTTGTGTACTGCAACGTAATTAATTTTGAATATAGCCTGGTTACATTGTGGTACTCACGTTTCGTGACTTCATGGTAGCCAGCTTGAGAAAGAAGCTTGTTTTAAGGCTTATACTCCGCGTGGAAAAGTTCTTACAAGATTTGAGTTGTCACAAACAAAACAACAAAACAAGAAATGTTTCAACGCTTTTGGCGTTTGAAACGCGTACGTTGCTTTAAAATTAAGAATAACGGATATAAAATGCACTTAGACATCTCAACTTACTTCATAAAAGGCAAATTAGTGACGGATCCGCTTGGGGCCGAACGGAACGATTGTTACTACTTTCAATAAAAAACTACTCAGATTCACTTCCTAACGTTAATAACTGAATAAACTTGCGTTAGTTTCTTTTCTTATTTTTTTCCAGGCAATAGCAGTCGCCAAAAAGATTATAGAAATATGAGCATCGTTCATCCCCTCAACTTGGAGCCAGAACACAGTGCGCCACGTGCCGCCAACGTTAATCATAGCCACGCGCTGGGGTTTGCAAAGTAGAAAACACGTGCCGAACTCCAGGCATAGTTCGTCTTTTCTCATCACCGCAGTGGTTTGACACGAGCCGCTTACCCGAGTGTCCGCCGAGGCATTAATTGTTACGAGCTGAAGTCGAGCGCTCACGCAGTTTTCGTGCTCCAATCCATGAACCGCTCTCGACTGTCGTCAGGCGGGCTGGTTTCGATCCCATGATTACGTCATCAAGCTTTGCGAAGGCAAGACCGAAAGAAATAGTCTCCTTTTATCCTCGCAATTTCACCGCGACAAGGGAAGCTTCTGAATCAGTGGTGGTTCGTGCGAGTATATACTTGGGCCAGATGAGGACCAGTACGCCTCTGTAAAGTCGTGAACATTCCAGCCCGATATCGCTTCATGACGCCTTTAAGGTTCAGGTTATTCCCGTCATCGCAGCGCTTGGGCACGAGTGAGTATCCGAATGCTTGTCGGAGCACTAATGGTCAAGAGCTCAAATCGAGAGCGCAAGCAGTGCTATTCCTAGGGCGTGAGCCGCATTTAAATATCGTGACCGCGGGTATCGGAACGCCTGATGACGAAGTCCTAGGGAACGCTTTGTTGACAACGCCGGCAATGCGATGCCCACAGCTTCGTAATCAGGTCTTCCGAAGGAGAGACTGGAAGAAAACGTCCGCTTTTACCATTGAAACTATACGCGGCGACAAACAACCTTCTTGATCAGTGGCGTTGCGTTCGAGTGTACTTGGGTCCCACTAGTACCAGTAAGCAGTGTTGTATATGTTACCGAAAAAAGTAACAAAATATGTTACTCGTTGGCTTACAAACTAAAAAAATCACTTTACCGACCTACGTTACCTCAAAATAAAAGGAGCGCGTTACCGTAACTAGTTGAAAAGTAACGCACGTTACTTTTCGTTACTTGCTTAATTATGAATTCACATGTTTTACTCTCTGACGTTACAGGAATGCATAAGTGCTATATCTCAAGCAAGATTATGCTCATCCAGAAACTGAACATAATTACGTTATCTTTCCTTACGGTTCTCCACCTAAGTACTCGCAAAAAAAGGCAAAAAAAAACGAAAAAAAACTGCAAAAATTTATATAACTTAATGCCTAGAAATATAAAAAATGAAGTGTAATCTATATAAGGCTTTAGAAGAATAGATAACGAGTATCGTAAGTACGTTGCCTGGTATCATTTTGAAAATGGAACGAGCACGTTACTTCATTACCATAAAAAGTAACGTGTTACCGGTAACGCAGTTACTTGTAGCGTGTTACCGCCAACACTGGTGGTAAGCTTGTGTAAAGTGAAAAATATTTCTACCCAATATCCTTGCACGTGCTCCAGAATTGTAAGGGTGTATGCACGTGTACACCAAGCGTAGAATTCGCTCATCAAAGCTAATACCTGCAACTTCGAAATACGAGGGCGGTAAGTAGCCTCACACGGAGTCACGCGATGACTGCTATAGTAATCAACAGTTTAAGAAACACACGGTCCGGGGCATATTATGTTGGCACTTTTTGATTCAGGCTTCGTTTTTCGGCGTTTATTTCGGCTGATGCCGCAATATAATTCTCTGCGGAGAGAGACAATGTGATGCTCGAAATTTACCACCCCGTGTGTTTCTGAAGATGTCGGTAATTATACTGCTACATACCCGAAAAGATCGCTTATTAAATTCACTCAATGTCGACATAGTTTTTGTTTCTTTCATAGCGTGAAACGTTCTTTGGTTAGTTGCTCTGGATTTTGTGAAGCCGCATTCCGCGAAGCCGTAGCCTGTGTCGTCACATAATTCAACGCCCACAGTGTTGTATAATGAGACGTCACAGATTTACACACCACTATAGTTTCTCCGTTAAATTTAGCGGGAAAATTAACGTCCCGTGATCTACACACCAGTTTATTCTCCCCGCTTACTTCAGTGGGAAAACTGACGTCACGTGACCTGATGTCACGTGACCCATACTGCAATTTAGTTTCTCCTCTAAGTTTAGCGAGAGAATTAAAGTCACGTTACCTACAGGCCAGTTCAGTTTTTCCGCTAAATTTAGCGGGAAAATGGACATCATGGATGTAAAAATGTTTTACAAGTGCCGCACAATTGTCCAGCAATTGGTCATACATTTTTACATATATATATATTGCAATTCCAAGGAGTCATTAACCAAGTCTGTCCTCGCTCGCTTGTTTCATTTTCTCATCCAATGTTACTAGTCTCGTTAGCTACACAACCTCTAAATAATTTGCGAAAAGAAAGCGAGAGTAGAAGCGAGGAAGGGAAACATTCCAGCTTTGGTAGCCTCGCTTCGAGGGCTTCGTAAGCGCTATGAAAAAGACACCGCTCTCTGTCTGTCAGATAGGTTCGGAAAGAAAGAGGTCCTCCCGTGTTTGCTCTCCTGGTCGGAAACGAGACCTGAAAAGTTGGAACAGCTTAGGTGGGCCGATTGCGGCTCGCAATTTGCATGTGCGGGATGCGTGGTTTGGGAGCGAGCGAATTTTACATATCGGGAGAACCGAAAACGCGTTGCGGTCTCCAGACCCTCTTTTGTATTTTAGTCAGCATTAGAGTTCGTGCTTGAGTCAAAGTATGCAATGCGTATTCGATCCCGCTGAATATTTTAAAGGGTCTTCTTTAGGTTAAAATGCAGGCGGACGTTGGAGCTTCAGGCTGATTAATGTGTCAAAAAAAGGCTGTTTTTTGGGGCGTGGGTTGGTTTAGCGTGTCGAACTGTTGTTTTTAAAGGCATAGACTTTGTTGCTGGACTGTTCATTTGCTTATCCTTTTTGAAGTCAATCAAGCCCGCATCTTAGATTACTAATTCTTCATCTGTGCTATTGACGGCTATAAACTACTTAACCAATACTGCAAACTTTATTTATACGCATAAAGACACCTTTCGATAAACCAGATATAGTTCAGCAACAACGATCAAGGATGAACAAGCAAACTGAATAGATAAAAAAATCTTATGTGAGTAGGTGAAAAAGGAGGATGCGTTTAACATCAACTCCTACGGCTTTAACTAGGAACAATGCAATACTTTGACCCGAGTTCAAGGGAACAAAATAAAACATAAGTTAACGATCATTTTCTGGTCTAAATAAATTTGTATCTCAAAAAAATTAAATAGATATTTCTCTAAATAATGTTTTGCCTTGGTTGTTAGGTTACCGCTGGTATCCACGCAATAAATGCCTTAGTTCCGGCCATTCGGCCATGTTTCCGCTTCATCGAATTTGAAGCTGCGGTTATGAAACGAAGGGAAAAGAAGAATAAAAGGAAAAAAGAAGAGGGAAAGGAGCAAGTTGAAGTGAGATTTGTGCAAACCGTTTTCTGATTAAATTTCCGCTTAAGAATGTTCGAGGTATTCTTCCTTTCGACTGTGAGGGAATAAATTTTTCTTTGATTGTTGGCGCTTTTCTCTTCTGCTTTATGGTTGATTTTCATACAATTCATTCGCATTTTATAATTATTTATCTACTACCGGTTTTCCCTGAGATCAAGCGTAACCCCTAAACTCAACCTGCTGACAATTATCCTAGTGCCCACCTTTCACCTTGATATTCAATTCTCGGGACATGCAAGATGGCCACCATTACTTCAAGCTTCAGGGCACTTTTTTTACTCAAATTACCGCGATTATTATAACAATTAATTCTCCTCCTGTGCTTTCTCCTAATTTTTAGGTCCAGAGGAAAAGAAGATGCTAAGAAATCTAAGAAACCGTACTGTTTTAATTATTTGGTGTTAATAGCCTACTTAAAAAAAAAAACAAAAAACAAGCGTGCCCAAAAATATTTTTTATGCTTTTTAGAGTAAATTCAAAAGGATGCAGAATATTATTAGGAAACGTCACACTCAAAATTGTGCCTTAAAGTGGGTATTTGTTAAAGAAAAACAGTAGCAGAAAATTGACTATAAGAACGAGTTCCACGTACACAGTGCTTCTGAAAAATATACTTAAAAATAAATATTTTAAAAATCATTAAACAGGTGAAACCTATTTCTTCTGTCAGCAAACGTTTTTTTTTTCTTTTTTGTCAGGGCAAATAAAAAAAAAAGATATTGTATTAACGTGGCTTTCGTTGATATGTTTCTCAGCTTCCATACGAGTGCTTATTTAATATATCTAGGAGCGCTGCAAGCTCATTTTTTCTTCACCTCTAAACTGCTTGCTGTTATGTAATTGAACATTTGCACATTGTTAATCACGGTGGTGATATAGTCAAAAATCTGTAGCAAGGATAAGCAAAGTATCAAACACTAGGGTTACTATCGGGCTACTCAAAAGCCGGAGACATCACATTTAGCAAATTGCAAATATGTCCGTCCAAATTCGTGCGTCGTGTTTTTTTTTCTTTTTTTTTTGGGGGGGGGGGGAGGGGGGATTACGTGTTTGCCGAGCAAGCTCAGAGAATTCTTTATTTCCCTAAGACGACGCTAGCCAAACAAAAACATGGAAGTTTGTTTTGAGAGCCACGTGTGCAATGCCGCCAGTTTGCAAGGGGAACCTTCAAGCTCTCGGAAAACATGGCGGTGGCTTGGTCTGAAATCCATTTTACTTTGTTCTTGTTTTCGTTTTTGTTTCTGTGCGTGTGTATTTATTTTACGCATTGTTCGGTCAAGGCACCAGCGCTGCTGCTACGCAAAACAAGAGCGAAATCTCTCGAAATACGTCGCTTCCGATGGTTTCCGCTCGACTGACGAATACGCACCACTGATGCAAGCATCCGAAAGGGACGGAACAAGGAAGCAGAGTTGGTGAAGCTTGTCTAAAACGTACTTAAAGTAAAGTACAGGTTATGTGCTTAAAGTAATGTAGCCAGTACCCCGACCGCAATGTACTGGAAGTAAAGTAGTATAAATACACTGTACAATGGCGGAAAAAGTCGAGGGAGTTTCAGGAGCGTGCGCTGTCGAGATACACGCAGGCATAATGTTGGCGGCGAGAGGAACCCCTTGAGACGAGCGACGACCGGTTGCGAGATTAGCGGCTATCAAGTGTCCGGCTACCCGGCCTTGCTGTATTTGATTAGCGCTGACTTTATCGCGATTGATTTAAAACAGGTCAGCGCTATCAAACGTAGCAAGGCCTGATCGACGTCACTGTACTTTGTCTCAACTTAGGTCCGGACGCAGCTGAAGCCACGCGCTAATGTGACCAGTCGAACAGCGTCAAAAGCGCCACTCACTGGGCCTTTTCTGTTAGGGTTACTTCGGCGATGATAAAATGCGTGCAAAAACATGACGAACACCATGATGGCACGCTTTGTTGTTGTCTGATTGCGTGCACCACCAGCTCGTATACGCGCCTGGTGCGTCTAGATTTGGGGTGAAACGAAGTGATACTGTGCGGCTCGCATGTAACGTCAGTCATTCATGGCCACGCGAGAATTTTTATGCGTCCCGAGCGTTCGGTTCGCCGTGTTTGTCTTACACCGCAGAAATTGTAGTTTGAAGAAACCTAGGGCTTCGAGTGGTTGACCGAGCATTGAGAGCAACACTGGCTCCAGCCTTCCCTGACCCCGAATTCCCTCCGAAAAAGAAGAAAATCCTCGAAAATAAGAAGAAATCTGGGAGAAAGAAGAATCCGTTAAGGAAGAAGAGAAAGAAGAACGTAAGAAAACTGTTCATCTTGAAGTTGGAAAGATTTGTGTTTATGCCGACGTTTTGTGTACCTGGATGTACGAGCGGTTACAAGAGCAACAAAGAAAAACTGCACTTTTAAAGCAAAACGACAAACGTCGATAAAAAAAGGCTTGGGACCGCCCTATATTGCATACACGCAAGCCCCTTTCGGCCACTTACCACGTGTGTTATCCACTTTAACAGCAAGGTTGTTCTGACAGTTTACAGACACAAAATAGGCAATGACATTGTACAGTTAGCGAGAAAGATGGGCGCTTGTTCCGTAAGTGATGCGGAAACTCCAAAACTACGACTTTCCCTGTGTGCGCCCACGCGCAAGTCAAGGTCGAAACCGCTGCTGTCCTACCGCATGGGTCAGGATGAAACGCGGAGCTGACAATACCAGAGGCGCCCGCGGCGCTCTCAGTGCCCTGCCAGCCATGCGTGGCGCTCGCGTCGCCTCTTGGGCGTGCGTCAGGAAGCTTTCAACTCGGGCGCAAAGCATACCCCTGTTGCGCCGAAGCTTCCAACAAACTGTGGCGCCGTCATGTTTGGGTAGTACGAGCTCGCATGATTGGGTCTCGCACTACTTGTGGCACCTTCGCTGAGCTTTTTCCTTTCTGCATAATGCTGAATAACGGGAAAACAACTTTCGACTTCAGTGATAGGCTAAATTCAACGCTGTAAGACAATCGACATAGATATAAAAGCAGAATTGTGCCCGTTACTTCAAAATTGTAATAGGTTACCCTTAGAAACTCCCGAACCTCCAGTTTTGTGAATGAACGTTACAAATTACTTTCGCTAAAAAGGAACGGATTACTTCTATCGTTACGTGACAAATTACTATCACGTTACGTTTCCCATAAGCTTATCGAGAAAATGATAAAAAGAGTGTTGATGTTTTCAAAATATTTCTGCAACACTACTTTCCATTTTTCATACTTCCGCATTATGGTAGTCCTTGTAAAAATGAAGTATCGTATTTAAGAGAAAGAATGTAGGCGCATTCCATTCACCTGTAAGCTGACGAGGTAGCGAAAGCTGCAACCAGACCCGCCATCCCGCTAGCAGACGAGGGAGAAATCTCGGGGATTTCTCCCCGACACGCGCGCATCACGAGATGAAAACGCGAGGCTTTTGCACATCGCAAAGCCTGACGTTTTCGTCGTGGGATGCGCGTGCCGGGGAGAAATCCGGGGATTTCTCCCCGTGTGAATACCCCTTCCTCCGGAATTATTCCTGGAATTATGCAGACAACCCTAGCGATGCGGATGCTCAGGGTTGCAGCGTCTATCTTCGCCAGGCCATTCCGGGGTAAGGAACCGATCTACGAAAGCTGTAAGCAAGCACCTTTATTTTGAAACGATTATCCTGGAGCTATTGAGCGAGGATTGAGTCATCTCCAACCCCTAAACATGCCCCCTCTTACAATATATCATGCTACGATTGTGTGGTTGATATCTCCCGGTGCGTTCTGAAACAGTAAGTGGCTTGACTTGACTTGCTCTCTTGGCCAACCAGAAGCCGAAAATAATCCCCCAGTGGTGGTAGCGAGAACCGGTTTTAATGAGTGCTCAAGAGGTATATGTAATAACCCTGGTGGGTGAAAATATGGTGCACGTGATGTTTCGATTACGATCATGCAAACAGGCGTAAGAAACGAGTGAGTCGCTCGAACTCTGTTTCGCTCAGACGCAGTCCGAAAGCTCGGAAGGCAGATTCCCGGCCCTCGGCACCTGGCGTACGGATTAGGTCGATCGTTCCGCTAAGGACGCTTCTTGTACGTTTTATATCTTCATACATCTCCCACCATGATGTTTCATGACCGTAATCGAAACATAGCGTGTACCATATTTTTCAGTCAGCGAGATACTCCGCCGCAGTTATTAATTTTGCTTCTCGCGACCACTGCCAGGCTATTATTCGCGGCTTCTGGCTGGCCATGTTCGAATTTGTGAGATGACACCCTGGAACACGGCCAGTCCGCTTTCGGCCAATGGCGCCTCCACATTTGCTTCCTTTATCTCCCGATGAATGGCCAGTCTCTCTACATATGATTTTGCACCGATGGATGTCGTGATAGTTCTGTCTCCTACTCGGCTGAACAATGGCGTTCGCTCTCCTTTATTTTTTACCTATTTTTCGAAGGTTTATTGTTTTTGCCGCTTGTTTTATTTGTGTAGTATTTATTCATGGTGTACCACAGAAGGGAAAATTAAAGCCTTGATAAGCCTAACACCAACAAAAAAAAATATTCTTTCTGGAAAAGATGCTAGACTATATTAAAAGACATACTCATTTCACACCCAGAAAGTCTTAAAACTAATTTGTATAAAACTGTCGTTAGAACCTGAAATTGTTTTATGAAATACTGTTTTTACCCCTAGGTTTGCACAAAGCTTTAGATTTAAATGTCTAAAATTAGTAGCTTTTATTCCTTTTTCTTCACATGTCGCAATGAAACATTTTGAGCTAGTTTGTACTATCACGAATAGTATGAGCGGGAACGCCGGAACGCGTGGACTTCGATACATTTCACTGCAAAATCGTGCCTCTCGCTTCATATTTTCAGATTATTCACGTCAATCCAGCGTCACAGCACTAAAACGCCGAGCAGAGCTACCTGAACTACTCCATCGTCGCAATCTCTCACGCCTATCACTTCTTCCATAAACTTTACCACCACGCGTCACTTCACGGTGATTTATTCGAGCCACCTACCGTTATTTTCTCCACGCCGCGATCACCCTACAAAGTTAAACGCGTAACCTGTAAGTCATCTGCTTTTTCCCGGTCATTCATTCCACGTACCACAATCGATTGGAATAATCTACCGTCGCACATTGCCTCAGTGAAAAAGACACCACGAGGTTTCAAGAACAAATTCAAAATACTGATGCCATCTAACTTTTGCTGTTTTACATTGTTGTTTCCTCTTTTCCGGAACGTGCAGAGCAAATGTGTACTATTTTGTTTTTACCTTGACACAGCTTTATTGCAGTGTGATGAGTGAGTGTATGTTTTTTATTCGTTTTTGAGTGTATCCTTTATTTTCTTTTTATTATTAAGTGTATTGATTATCTTCTAGTATTCTCATATGTTGTTCACTGTGCACTAGTTCCTATTGGAACGATTTATGTACCCCCCTATGTAATACCCTCTCACGAGGGCCTTTAGGGAGTAACATGAATAAATAAATAAATGCAGTGCTACCTCTGAGACGGATAGAACTCTGGAGTGGAGAGTCGACCGCGAAAATCGTGCGATTACTCCGACAAATACTTTACTAGGGGTAATACATTCCACTCCTCTCAAATACAATAGCCTCAGCGCGTGACAGGTTTTCTAAGCTTGCCGAGAGCCATCTATCGTCGGGGAGTGTCTCGGCGATCAGGCGGTAAATGATGATGGGGATGATGGCTGTTCTACATACCAAATTCGTTGTTGTGGAAATGCTCGATACACGTGCCGCGCGCCACTTCTAGTAAGAACATGGCGTCTAAAATTTAGCTCAGTGCTGCGCCAAATACTTTGCTGCGCCGTGCCGCCATGATCTTCCCAAGGGTTGCACGTTGCACGTGCCTCGTGCATCGACGAACCTTGCGCTACTTTTGAAACATGAAGGGGCTTTAGGTATCGAAGGCCACGCGCTCCGCCGTTCCCGCTCATACTATTCACCATAGCACGTTCTTCAAGTAAATCTTCAATAGGTGCCGGCCAATGTTCAAACACGTTCTTTTATGTGTATCAAACCTGTATACCATATCCATTCTGTAGATTTCTATAGGTATGCTTCGTTTTTTTTTATAAATTTCTAAACCGGCTTGAATGTTAGTTAAAGGAGCGGTGCAACGATACTCAATTGGAATGTTTTTCTCTTTACACGAGCTTACTGGCACACCTGGGACTCAAGGATACTCACACGCAACGCCACTGGCCAAGAAACTCCTTTGTTGCGGTGTAATTTCAAGGACAAAATCGATCATTTTCATTCAATCTCTCCTTTGCAAAATTTGATGACGTAACGTGGGTATCGCAGTACACCCATATGACGATATTTGAATGCGGTTCATAGATTGGACCCGAGCATTGCGTGGGCACTCGATTTGGGCTCGTGATAATTACTAGCTCGAGAAGCATTCGGGTAGTGGCCCGTGTCCAATCGCTGCAACGACGACAATAGCCGAGCCATAACAATGCCTGGAACTCAGCGCGTGTCCTGTGCTTTGCCAACCCCAGCGCGTGGCTATGAGCAACATTGGCGGCATATAATCCGCTCCAGATCACGTGGCCGCTTGTTCTGGCTGCGAGTTGAGGGGGTGAACGCTGCTCGTTTTTCTTGAGTTTTTTTCTGGGACTTCTATTGCGTGGGGTGAAAAACGAACGCGTGTTTCATAGGTCATTAACGTCAGGGATCCGTTTTAAGCGGTATTTGCGGAAAGTACAAAAATTGTTGCATCGCCCCTTTAAATATAGAAATTTAACAACCGAGATATGCAAAGCGAAACTGTCACTAACACAAAAATTAAAAAGAAAAAAGCATCTAGTTTTTTCCGCGACAAACAGAAAAACGTTATCCCATCAGCAATTCGCAGAGACAGCACTTGTTGATTTCTAATCTAATTTCCTTTCGATCCGATTTTTCTTTCGCCTTCCTCCCGTTCCCAACGACTTTGTTTCATCTTTTTTTCTTTCTTTTTTCTTTTTTACTTCGAGTTCAAAAGCGTCAGCCAAATAAACAAATTCGAGTATGAACTAACGGAATTCAACTGTCTTTTCTGGACGACACAAAAACATACGCGAACGAATCTTTAAGGAGAGCGAGCACGACAAGAAAGAGAACACGATTAATGCTATCCAACCGCTGCATATCTCTAATCTCCTCAAAATTAAACCGATACTTTTTGTGTGTGTATTAAAAAAAAAAAAAAAGAGGATAAGGGAATTCGAGTACTTGCGGCATGCCTTATTCTGAGTTTTCTTCAATGGAAATTTTGCGTTTTCACGCTCGACAGAACCACTACATTGATCCGAGTGCCCGTGCCGACGCTGCGCTGTATCGAATTCTCGCTGCGGGAGGACTTGGTCTACTAAAAGGATTGGGGAGAGGAGGTTACAACAAACGAATCCTGAGTTCCTTCCAGTTTTTCTTCTTCACACTGATAAAGGCTTCTTTTTTTCTTTTTCTTTTCCTAATTTTAGTCATGGCGTCCAGGCAATCGATGCTTCGATTTCCGGCCTCAGAGCTTTATTTCTTTAACTGCTAATTTGTTTTGTTATTGTAATTTTTAAAGTGAGCAAGGGGAGTGTGTTGATTTGTGCGCTAAACCACTTTTGTTGTTGTAATTTTCTTTTCCTTTTTTTGGCAGGTTGTCTAGCATTTCCGCATCTAGGAAATGCAATTTGAGTGTGTCTTTGGGTTCGAATTTGAGTGTTCTACGCGGATTCTTTTGGCGCCGCTAGAAATTGCGCTGGGACTCAGTTATAAGTAGGGTTTTATGTTCTCGATGTTTATTTTTTTATTTTTATTCTTAATTTTGGGGTATTTTGGTTTCGGGGTTTATTTTTTCTCACAAATTTGGTGTTTCTTTTTGGCGTACATTATTTATAACTTAGCCAGCATACACACAAAAACACCGATTCTGTAAAAACAAAAAAAAAACACCTCCGCTTTCTCTAAAAAAATAAAAAATAAATAAAGTAAAAAATAACCCCAAATTCGGAAGACAAAATAAACACAAATACACGTAGAGCGATTTTTATAGAAAATGCATTACCTTGGCATGGCTCGCCTTGTTTTTATTGCAAGCCGACCCGCCTTTTTGGCTGGCTGTAGTAAACAATTCGGATATCGGAAAAAAAAAAAAAAATCGTTGAAAAAAAAAACGATTTTTCTTTTGTCTTTTTTTTTTGGAGTGAGCACACTAGTAGACGAGTACTGAAGAAATCTGGATCACGCGATCTGATTTTGTTAAGGGAAAATATAATAGCAGTAAACTATTGACACGATACAAATATTTCTTTTTGTAGGATGATGGGGCAGACTCGCCGTAAACTAGTCATGCGTTCATTAAACTAAGTTGATATTAGTTCTTCTTTCGAAAGGGCTTTTATCGCTGACCGTTGCGTCAAATCTAGCGTCTATTTTTTATTTTTTTATTTCTACGAGGACTCAGCTGACGTCTTGTCTCTTGAAATGTTAGACCCGCACTCAACGCTATTGTGCTTAAATATATCCTGGAGATAGGTTCTAACATGGCCAAATTTGCTTCAACAGGCTCGTTACTATTTGTTAAAAATTCAGGTAGATGAATTCATAAACGCCCCTCGTACTAAACCCAATCACTGTTGAAGCATTGCACAATCAAAATATGTGCCTCAAATACCCGCACCATCGGGTATGACGTGCGGTTTTCTACTCCACTATCTATAAAGCATTATCACATTAATAGAAACCCAGTCGTTAATGTGTTTAGTCCCCAAATCAAGGTTGCGAAAAGTCGTCTAGTCAATAAAGACATCTCCGTCCCCCCCCCCCCCCCCCCGAAAAAAACAATAAAAAAAGAACAATCATACATAATGCAAGCTTTTCTTTTTAGAGACGAGCATTCGTATTAGCCCGGTTCAACACGAAATGTTTGTCTGTGAGGCGCGTTGTCCATATGAACGTGCTTCATTTTAACACAACATCACTGATCTAAGACCACCATTCTCCCGCCATTGCGCAGAAAAACCTAACATCTCCGTTTTCTGCCGACAGAGGGCTCGGCGGGCAGCTCAATCTCGATAACGTCACCGACTCCATCCTCTTGACGGTCCTTTCCTTATAATTATGCATCGGTCGTCGTGGGTGACAGGCGGCCTACGCCATCGCCGTGTACCCTGTCAACAACGCGTCCATCGTGTCAACGCCAAATTATGGGGAGAGCTCAATTTATCCAACTCAAGAATATGTGCCTGCCATTAACACTGAGCTCGCTTTTTTTTCCCCTACTTTTCCGTGTGAGAAGATGGGCGTTCGCCCGGCCTACCATTCTGTCATCTCCTTTCCTGCTTTGCGAGGCCAGAATATTTAATTTTGAAGATCACCTCCCCTCGAAGTTATCTCCCCTATCTTGGCTCGTTCTTGGTTCATTACAGGTCCGTTTCTCTCCGAACAGACTTAGCTTACATGCCCGTCTCTATTGTCGCTGACAGAGTAAGAACGACGGAAAGGAGTTTCAGTTGTACAGCCTCCGGCGAGAACTTTCTTCCTTCGACAACGCCTGGGTGTCTCGTGATCGTGATCGGCAGGTCAGAGCACGCCGGAAGGCGACGAACGCGTGCCCAAAGGCCGGATATTCGAAAGAAAGGCCTTGCAGTTCTCATTCTGCCGGTGACTACAGCGCACCCAAATCGATAACGCCTTCCAATCGACACGGGAGGGGAACACGGGCGACAGCGTCTGCGGAAGCGACGTCGCGCGGGCCGTGATTGCGCTGCGTCTCTTGACGCGCGTTCCATGCTCTGAGTTTGCTCAATTGATTTGAAATATTCCCGTGGCTTTTCTTTTTTTATATATATATATTTTTAAACATCACGTTGCCGGGACTGCGATCCGAAGAACGAATCCCAGAGGAAGAATCTTGAACATAATTAGCCGCACCCTGCGTTTCTTAAATTATCGCTTTTAATATAAATCAAAGCTCAAAAGAGCTGAAAATAAGAAAAGGATGGACGTCATGTGAAAACGGGACTGATAAGAATTCTGTTTATCTTTTTGACGTGGTGTATGTTAAAGCAGTTGTGCACAACTGAAAAACTAGGCCGGCCAAGATTACGTTTATTGAAAACTGTGCGCGCGCGCACCTAGTGCGACGTGTTGCACATTTTGGCTGCTGTCAGGCTTCCTATATCATGTGTCATCGCATTCGTTGCCGTCTTTAGCACATCTCGCAATGTCACGTCCGTCATGTCAGATCGAAGGCGGTTCTTGTTTAGAGTCATCGGTGGGAAGTTCTGCACATAGACATACGTGCTCCCAAAAAGTGACATCATTTTCAAGGTGTGGTCCACCAGGCTTTTCCTACTTGTACTTGCACAGGCTTTTGTAGAACTCAAGCAGCTGAGATTCGCGATGCATATCTCCAGCGCTGGGGAACACTGAAGGTCGACGCAGAAAAAGAATCGCGGAACAGGCCTTAGTTCGCTTTCTCGCCTTCAAACACCTTGAATCGTTGCTGAAACTCGGTAACAACGTTCTCAACGTCTGGCGCGTACGTCGCAGTCATCGACTTCTGACTTTCACCGTTGGGAAAATGTTTCTGAGAGGTTGTAAAGTCTAATAAACTTCCAGTTTGAAGCTGCGATGTGAACAGGTGCAACTTTCCTTGGAATGCGAAGATTGTGCTCACCATGTCCGAAATGAGGTTCTCTTTGCCTTGGAAAGTTGTGTTGAACGAATTTAGGTGGTTTGAAATATCCGTGGGGAATACCAAATCCCGTAACCACTGCTCATATTTCAGCTCTGGCATTTGTTTCCCTTTTTCGACCAAGGAAGCGATGCCGTCGTCCTTGAGAGTGACGAAACGGCTCAGAACATTCCCACGGCTCAGCCAGCGAACTTCAGTGTGGTATGGGATGTGAGTGTGCTTGTTCACCATTTCATTTAGGTACTCTTGAAACATTTTGTGCTTCAATTCCCGATCACTTATAAAGTTGACGACCGACTTTGCGACTCTCAACACATATTCGAACTTCATCACTTTGGCACAAAGCGCTTCCTGGTACAGTATGGAGTGATATAGCTTTAGTTAGATGCCACTATACGTTTGTAGTAAAGCAGCGGCTTCATTTATTTTCCCAATCATAGCTAGGGCTCCATCGGTGCAGACACCTGCGAGTTTTTTCCACAGTAGCTTGAGCTTTTCGTCGACATCTTTGACCTCCTTGCTTATCTCTTTTTCAGTACTTAGTCCGTGCATTAAAAAAAAAGCTCTGCCAGTACCTGAGTTACCTCGACGTTTTTATCAAAACCACGGATGAAAACAGGCTGTTGAGCAATATCCTTGATATCTGTGCTTTCATCTAAAGCAAGAGAGTACAAAAGGCGACCGCAACTCTTCTCCACCTGTTTTGATAGGTCGTCTTCTACATCCTGCACACGACGCTGTACAGTCATTCTCGATAAGCTCAGATTTTGGAAGCCCGACCTCTTGTCCGGGCACGTTTCTTCCAAAACAACCAAATGTCACTCATTTATAAAGTCACCATCATAAATGGACGACCTGAATTAGCTATTTGTCGATATAACCGAAAAGAGACCCTCGTAGCTGTTTCAGACGTGTTTTCTTTTTGCTTTTGAAGATTTGTTGTTCAGCTAGTAACTTCCGCTTTAAGTTCTCGCATTTCGTTAGCCTCTCAGAATCTGAAGGGCGCTAAAGTCGCAGGTGTGCTTGTTCCCTAGTGGCAACGGACGTTGAACTCTTCAGGCACAGCAGAGACTGGCGACATTCAAGGCACATTAACTTTGATGCGTTCTCAATGAAGAAGTACTTGTATGCGCACTGGTTATTGAACTTCCGGTCCTCCTGTTTGATTTTCCTCCTCTTTGGAAGGGCACTCATATTTCGCGAGAAAAAAGCTTATTTCAACGAACTCATGAACCCAGCTGGTATTTTTCACTTTTGCATTGAACAGGCGTTGTTTATATGGATGGCTGGATGCTAATGGCTACGCCCTTTGTAACGGGTGGTTGCTTGCGTCATATAGCCTAAGTGTGTATATATATATATATATATGATTCCTCCTTCCTTCTCAGCCAATTTTCTTCCCCCAACTATCCCAGCAGGAAGGGAGAGGGTTGATAGCCTCCATGGTGAAAGAGGTAAGGGATTTGTTGAGAGCAAGCAAGATGTTTTCGCGTTCCGTGTACAGACATGTTGAGAGAAAACCACACCATGGACAGGGACGGCTGCACACGCTGGTATATTGCTGTCAGCGGGATTAGTGAGGAAAAAGAATTGAACTGAAAAATCGTAGTTCCTTCGCCGAAGCCTGAGCAATGTAGTTCAGGTGCTCTTACAAGTGCTTGCCAAGCGGAGCGGGCGCTCGGCGGATTGGGTGGCATAGAAAGCACCTTTCTGCCCTAAGCGGGGCCGTGGCCCGCATGTGGCCCGCGGGCCGTACGTTTTGCACCCCTGATTTAGAAGGCTTGAGAATATCAATTTTGGTATCTCCCACCCAGCACAAATTTGTCTCAGAAGACAATTCGTACAAAGTTTGTTTTTCAACTCCTCCAGAAATTTGATACAGTTAGACGACGGTGGTCGGTACAGTGTTAATAGGCGAAATGTACGTTGGAGATTAGAAACCTGGACCATTAAACTTTCTGCATGTGTGAAGGAGAAATTGATCTGAGTTAGTGTTCATGAGTCCTTCATAAATACGCTAATTTCGCCGCCTCGCGAGTTCTGACGGGTGTCATAAAGTGATTCAAAAACTTTTAACCCAAAACAGTGACAGAGACCCAGAATTTACATTTAACTCTGTGAAAACAATTGCGTCCATTTGGTCACCTCTTTCAGCAATAACAGCAACGAATTCTTCTCAGTACTTGCGAATACTGGGAATGTTGGCATACACAATAGTGAAAGAATCTGAAGACTAAGTGGAGAATGAGCTATTTAATGAAGCAAAATCATCGTATTTGGAAAAACTAGTCATGATGGTTAAGGGATTAGATCCAAGTCACTCCATTGCTGAAGTCGCACTGGAGGGGCTCCCACTTTTCTAGTGAAAATCCTTGCATTTTTCACCTTAAGCAAATTCGTAACCTTGCTCTTTTCCACGAGCACGAGCGAGCAGAAGGGTTCTCTGTTGGCCTGCGTCAAGTTTTCATCAAAGAATATCTTTTCAAGTGAGCATTCAAAATTCAATAACCTAGGCTTACCACGTGCAAGCATTCCTCGGTATTTAATGGAGAAAGACGCGAACTTCACCAGAATAATCGGATGCACAGTTCGCTTTCCCTGTACCCTTTGAACTGACACCATATCGGATGGTTGATGTCCCTTGATTCTAAGCTTGGCGGCTAACCCTGACAAGACGCTAGGGGGACGGCCGTGCTGTTCCGCGGATAAAATGCACTTGCCTGGCCCACTGTTTGTCTCAACATCTCCCGCCGTGGAGCCTCATCAAGTTTTTACTTCTACTTCATGAATTTCTATGTTTTGGAGGCGGCGAAGTTGGTCAGTTTTGTTTATCTTATCTTAAAAATGTTGAATTGTGCGTGCCCGGTCTGAAACTGTGACCTTCGGATCTCCCACCTCCGTACGCAAATCCTGAATATCTGTCGTGTGGACAGACGCTGTTGGCTAAAATACGGGCATACCTCTCTCACAAGAAAGCTATGGAAGCGCACACTTCTTAGATAGAAGCCTTCATTGGGCCTATGGAAGGCTTAAGGAGTAAAGCTCATGCATTTTGTCAGGGAGCTCGAGCAGCGAATCTACGCTAGCCATGTGGAAGAGGAGCGAGCCCAACTTGCGGTTAATTTCCATTACCTGCACCACAAGCGCAAAAAAAAAAAAGTGGGGCATTTCTTGCATTAAATGTATTGAAAAAAAAGGGCCCGTAGTTTTTTACACAAACACGTTACTAAAATAGCGTACGTAAATACCGTTACAGGTTACACAAAAGTAGTCAAGTAGGTACGTTTCTTTTTACTCCGATTCAAAACGAGCGCGTTGCATCAACCTGAAAGTAACGGGTTTTATTCCCGCTACTGTGAATCCGTCGGGTTTATGAAGTAGTAGCCGCTTCCAATATTTGTCGTCGTTAATAATTTCGTTTCTTTTTTTACGTGTTCATTCGGACATAACAGGCTCTAACGACATACCTTGTGCACATCTCTTTCCGGCCTATCGAGCGCTTTCTCGTCGTGAAATTTACAGGCGCGAGCTGAGGTGGGAACTAGGTTGAGTACGCACGTTCTACATGTTCACCTCCAGAAGCAAATAAATATCGTCACTGGTGAGTTCATCAAAAAGTGAGGAAAATTAATACATTACTCATATTTTTTTATCTTAAAAGTGACTAAGTAGTTACTTTGTTACCGTAAAAAGTAACTAGGTTTAAGTTACGCGTCACGTACAAGTCTGCTTCGAAGCAATAGAAAGCGCAAATTTGGCCCGATAAGTAGTGTTTTTTCTGCACCTGTGTATGTTAATACCTTCTTCGCCATTCCAGCGAGAAAAAAAAACAAAGATATCCATCGCTTTCTCCCATTCGTTACCTCCACCATCGAAATTTTATACCGGCCTAAATTTTCTCTTTCCTTTTCTTCTTTTTTTTTTTTTTTTTTTGCGGGGGGGGGGGGGGAGGGGGAGGGGGGAGGTTTTTTTATTTTTATCATTTTCTGTAGGCCTCTCTTTTCAGCTCGAATGATTTCTAGGACAGCCGACAAAAAGTAACGATGAAAAATCGGAGCTTGTCTAAGCGCGCGGAAGAAGATTTTTTGGCAAAGCCAGTCCCATACTCCTTATCGGCTTTACAATGGACCACAGAGGAGGCTACGAGGGTTCAAAGCCAATCCAAGTCCGTCTGAGTGTCACGTGAACGTCTGGGGGGGGGGGGGGATGGCTTGGGATGGTTCATCGTAAGGTAAAACAAACTAGCTTTTCGGCGAGGTCACTGTGAAACGACGAAGCAATATTTTTGGTCAGCACACTTTTCTTTTTTTCTGTTCTCAGGTGTAGTTTCAAAAGCGTGCAAAGGACGATGGAGATTGAAAAGTGCGCGGAGGACGACGGAGGATACAGAATGTAAAAAAAGGAACACACACACACACGCAAATAAAAAGCGCGGCGCTTGGCGCCACATAGATGAATTATATTTATCGAGGGTTTCTCTCGGGACCTTTGAAGGGCTGCGACCGGTATGTTCTGACCGTGTCTGTCGGGTCTTCTGTTGTCGTCATGTTTCCTGTTAACGTTATTTCTGTTTGCCTTGTCACGTTGTGTGTTGTTCCTCTCTGTTTTCCTGTATTATATGTTCGCTTTAATCGGTGGGTACTTATCAATAGTTTTATCCGATGATGATGAAAACTAGTGAGACGAAAGCAGGAGGGGTAATGCGAGACTAACTAAACTTAAACGATTTTAGAAACTGGAGAACATTACTTCTCGTCGAAGTGGCTTTTATATTGCGCATTTTCTTGTGTCACTGAAATGGTTTATAAAAAATGTACGCTAAAATACTAAACGGCAAGTAAACATATTTGTTATTGTCGTTTTGTGTTTTTACGCTTAGCGGTATATTTCGCTTTGTAGTAATTAATATTGATACGCCAGCGCTAGTCCCTTCACAATTTTGTCATTTTAATTGGGAGCTTTTTTTTACGTCTTTATTTCAAGATTAGCACGTTTAGCAATATAACCTAGTTTGTCACCGGGATTTTTTTCCAGATCTACCTCATCGGATGGAATACGTCGCGTCGCCTTTTACTCCGAAAGTCCATTAGGGACGCTAGTATCACCTCCCTATCTTTTCACTTTGAAACTTCATAATTATAGAACCTTCCGAAAACAAAAATTGCTGATGACAACCCTGAAACACCGCGTTTCGCTATGCTGGAGGCAACACTGGTTACGGAGTGTGCCGCCATGGCTATGACGGGCCTTGTCGTAGTGTGTATAGCTAACGCCGCCGATGATCTCCTACCGAGTAATAGTTTGGCTGCGATTAAGAGCCCACTTACTAATATGCAAAGGTAGCCAGCACTATGCCGTTGTGAAAACGAGCGACTGTAGACGGTGGCCTTGCTATACTTTGTCTCATCCTACGATGGACTAAAGGCCAAAGCCAGGGGCCGCCAGGTCCAACCACGTTCCACGCTATACGATGGCACGCTTAACATTGATTAAAGGAGGACGAATAA
Organism: Ixodes ricinus; assembly: GCA_037355805.1. Classification (NCBI taxonomy): domain Eukaryota; kingdom Metazoa; phylum Arthropoda; class Arachnida; order Ixodida; family Ixodidae; genus Ixodes; species Ixodes ricinus. The sequence goes on from JAZHYW010043202.1 coordinate 33,905, forward strand.
TGCTTGAATCCAAAAGGGCTGCATAATTTCTATAGTTTCGACGCTGCGTTTCCGAAGAGCCTATATGTCGTCGCTTTCTTTGCGATGTAAAGTTGTTGAGTCACTCAGTGCTCTTCGATTCGAACCACTGTCAACCCGACACCCTCAACAGGGGTCCGAGACGCGGGCACCGATACGTGCATCGAAGCGAAATACTATTTCCAAGTGGCTTGTGATTGGATGTGGCGGTCCGTAGCTTTTGCCTTCAGTCCATCGTAGAGTGAGACGAAGTATACAACCTCGTGACTGCAAGCTACCTCGATCGTCGGTGAAATGTTTCTCAATTCTGCATTTACGCTTGGTGTAAGTTAGGCAAATTGTTTTCAAAGCGTGTACATTGTGTCACCACAACGTTGTTCCTTTCTTAACGGAAGTGATTGCCCTTGTTGCCTTTTACGGCAAACGTGAATTATTTTTCCCCACAGTTTGATTTTTCGGAAAGCAAACACTACCACACATTGAGTTCGACTACATCAGGCTCAGGCTAAACTGTTCTGATGTTGATGTAATAATTATAATTCATAACCATTGCAACACCATCGTTGCCAGCCAACAACGCGAGTAAAGTTAGGCGCGCGTGCGTAGGAGCAGCTTTTGGAAAGTTGTGTTGCGAAAGCACCTACTGCAGTGTCTAGATCACAAATACAATCATGTACAACTGCCCAAAACACGAACCTTTGTCCCTCCAAAGTAGCACATTCTAGATTGTCATGCATATGTGGCGTTTGCATGCGCTTTTACTTACTCCTCAAAGCGGAAGTATTGCAGCGCTTAAACTGATTCGGGATGTACGATTTCCACTCCTCTTTCTTATTATCATTCACTCCCGTCTGTGTAGAAAGCGACGTGACACGAAGCAGAAAAGGCAATCTTACTGGTAGCTTCGCAGCAGCGCGGGAACGCAAGTGCTTGAAACTAGGGATGTCGCGAACCACCCTAGGTTCGATTTCGAAAGGTTTCGATATTTTCGAAGCGAACTGAGGTTCGCATTCGAAAAATTTCGATATTTTCGTACCGACCGAGGTTCGAAATCGAAAAATTCGCAACTTTCGATCACAGTGGAGTTTCGAATTCGAAAAGTTCGAAGCTTTCATGGTTTCTAAAGTTTCGGGTTCGAATATTTCGAATATTTTTTTACTTGAGGTTCGATAAATTCGAAGATTTCGAACTTTCCTAACTTAAAAATTCGACATATTCGAAAAATTCAAATTTCTTGGGATCTGAAGTTCGAAAAATTCGAAGATATCGAAATTCTTTGGATATAAAATTCGAAAAATTCGAACGCTTCGAATTTTTGTAGACATAAAATTCGAAAACTTCGAAGATTTCGAATTTTTTCTACATAAAGTTCGAAAAGTTCGAAGGTTTCGATTCTTCTTTAAAGCTAATATTGAAAAAAAAAACTTCGAAGATTTTGAATCTTTTTTTTATGTGCTGGAATATTTGCCAGTGCAGAGTGACGTGTCACCATGGATCAGTAATTTTGACCGCCAGCCCGGGGGGGGGGGGGGTCTTTAACGTGCATAGCGCAGCAGTGATCACACGAACGTACTGTTTTACGTTACTCATCCAGTTCGAAACGGCCAGGGGCGGGCAGGAGGTTGAGGCTCGAAAAAACCTTGAAGCGACCTGGAAAACTACCTCCCCACCCCTTGCACGCTGGTAGTAATCCGATCGAACGCCGCCCGAGTGACGCTGGCATATAGTAAGTTTAGTTTGTAATTGTCCTGGAGGTTTATTTTCCGGGACGGAGGAAACGCCCCGCAAAAAGCACAGAAGCCGACACAACTCGAGGTCGAGGAGCGTTCTACAATACAAGTGGCGTCGGAAGAGGAAAAACGGGGGGAGGGGGGGGGAGGTGCTCTAGCCCCCATTCCCCACTTCCAGATATTTCGGACTGTTAAAGAAAACAATACGGGGAAAGAGGGCGTGGTCGAGCTTATTTTAATCTGAAATTATTTATGTATATGTATAGCTACTGTCGCTCTTCACTGCATAAAAGGTCGCGTAGAATCGTCATTTTCGGAAACTCGTTGTCAGAAGGCACTACTTGCCACATGCTTAGAGGTTCGGAAGTTCAAAGCTATCTCTTTTCGACCTAAATAACTGTGCCATTGGTAAAAGAAAAATAAACATAACAATGAATGCGGGGATAAAAAGCTGGAGAAAAAAAAAAGAAACTATAAAGATCCCGCCGGAAGTGTTGTATTCTTGCATATTCAGAAGCTCAGAACTTCGAAACAAGTTTCTCCTACCAAAATGTCTACAGGCTAGAAGAAACACTTCCCAAAAACGTAACGCAAAAAAAAAATTTTTTTTAATGACGTGGAACTTGATTAATATTAGAAATCTTCGCCCATGAGTTAATTTATTCCTCATTTCACATTATTTTGTATTCTGCAGATGGCAATTATATGTACTGTCTGTGGTGTTAATTTAAATGCGATACCTCAAACAACTTAGAGGAAAAAAAACACCACGTTTAGGACATAATTGCCTGTAGATACATGTTTGAACATTTCTTCGAAACTCATATTTAATAACAATAATCACATCTTAAGACGACACTTACCTAGGCTATACATAGATCCTTCTTAAAAGTTTTAACATCTCTACCGTAAATAGCTTCGGCTTTAGCGCGCTTCAAAAATGGCACAAACGACAATCGTCAAAAACCCGTCGTCCTTCCTCGCCCCTTCGGGAATTTATTTCTTTAAAACTGAGCTTGCCAGAACATTGTTATAAGCGGCATTGTCTTTCGTAAGGAACGCAGCACCGCATGTAAAAATTCGAGAAAAAAAATTACGATTGTACCTCACTACTCACTACTTGAATTCAAATGAAACCGTCCGCCGGTCTTTCGAAGTTCGAAGTTCGACGAACGTCGAACTTTTACCCTAAAAGTTCGAAGTTCGTCGAACTTTGGATTTTTCAGGATTCGAAAGTTCGAAACTTTTCGAATTCTCTTGATAAATAAGTTCGAAAGTTCGAAAATTATCGAATTCCTTGGCGTAGGAAGTTCGAAAGTTCGAAAAGCTTCGAACTTTTTAGTGCAAGAAATTCGAAAGTTCGAAAATCATCGAAGTTTTTGGTCTATCAAGTTCGAAAGTTCGACAAGCATCGAATTTTGCAGCATAATAAATTCGAAAGTTCGAAAAGGATCGAATTTTCTAGCATAATAAGTTCGACGGTTCGAAAAGCGTCGAACTTCTTAGTTTTACAAGTTCGAAAATTCGATTTCCGTCGAATTTTACGATATAGAAAGTTCGAAAATTCGAAATATTTCGAACCTTTCGAACCGCTCGATTCGATCATCGAAACTTCGGTTCGAAAAAGTTCGCGGCATCCCTACTTGAAACACTCTCGGCATAGCAATGGCGGCCAAGAGTGGTAAGCTTCGGCTTGCCCGAGTGTAGGTTTGAAACGCCGCCGCGCTAGATGGTACGCAAAATTTCCAGGGGGGTATATTTTCTCTATATATACCGAGTTGTTTGTCTAGCAATCGTGATAATGAAAAATACGCAAGAATACAATATTGCTGTGAACCTGGTACGTTGCCGGTGTAGATGTTATGACATTAGAAAACAGAGTACATTTCACTTATCGATCAATTTTTTATCGGGAGGTGATATGAGGGCAAGAAACTGATTGAAAGGAGGAGACGAAGCACGCGGGGGGACATCAGAACGCCGATCTCTGATTGGAGGGATCGAGTGAGTAGACGCAAAAGCTGGCTGCCTTTGTCGCCACCGCACTCGTTGAATGCGTTCGGACGCGTTCGACCGCGTTCGACGCACGTGTAGTTGAGACAAGGAGGCTAGCGCGTTTACCCTCTAATCACCCCCAACCAGAGCTACTGACCTGCATGACGTCCCCGGCGCGCTGCCTCCTCCTAGCCTGGCCTGACACGATGGAGCGATGACGAGGTGCAGGGGACTCGCCGCACCACGCGTTTCCTGAGAAAACAGTGGCTACGGTATTGGAGAGTTTTAGGGAACCGTTCTTGCACATCCGATGCTTTACTATGGGCCCTCCGGTACGAACTGCGCATGTGCGAATCTTCTCCGGTAGCGCATGCGCAGTTCATACCGGACGGCCCATCGTACCGTATGGGGATGTGCAAAAACGGTTCTAGATCTCCCAGTATTACAGACTTTCACGGTACTCATTACAACTAATGAAATTACTTGCAATCGATTACTATAGTGGTTATTTTTTATAATAATGTACATACATTAAGGGGTAATCGCAAAAGTAATCCTGATCACTTTTCGAAGTGCCGCAAATTACTTGTAACCCTCATTATTATTTTTCTTCTCCCCTTTCTAATGGCGCCTTTTGTTCGGCTTTTCACTTTTCCTACGAAAGAATCCTCGAATCAAGTCTCCGACAAAAGAATGTAGTTTTACCTAAAGTTGGTGGATTAAAGAGATAAAAAGTTTCTAATTCTGTGCTTCTCTAATTTAATCGTGGGTACCACAAAAGACCCGTCTTCAAACCGGCTGAAAAAAAATTCTGTTGCTTACAATGTGTGAACTAATAGGAAAATTAATGGTTACTTTTTTCAAGTAGCGGTCAGTCACTTGCTTCTCAAGTAATCAAATTTAATCTAATTGAATACCTTTTAATTTAAGAGTAATTGTAATCGATTGCTTTTTTAGTAACGTTTACAAGACTAAACTCGCACTGTGCATTTGCACCAACCAGACGTTAAGGCATCGAACGGGGATTCGTTAGCGAGGGTAACGCACATAACCGACACTCCGCGAAAGCAAATATCCCGAAAATGCGTAGAACGGACGAGAAAAGATTGATTGGCTGAAATTGAGAGGGTGAGGGGCAGTGTTACCAGCTGTAGGGACATGTCCCTAAACGTAGGGACTTTTGGCGATTTTTGGTCCAGTAGGGACGTAGGGACGCCCTGCCACTTTTACAGGAAAACGTGGGGACTTCCACAATCGCTGCCATCTTTTTTTTTTTAATTTCCGGAAATTTTTTAATGTTTATGTAAAAACTTAATTGTGTTGTCTGGACTTTAGGCATTTTTGTATATTTCTTGCTTCAACAAAGTTACTTCTGGAAACACCAGGTGGCGCCACAGATCGACACAGACATTATGTTAAACGCGTTAAACACACCGCGGCGCGCTTTTTGATAAAGATGTAACATCGTTTCTCTTGTGCACCTCGATCCTGAAGCGTGGAGCAATTGTGGGTTTCTGATTGGCCGCACCGAAGCACATGACCACCTGCTTTAACGGAAGTAGCAGACGACACGCACGACCGCGGTCTTTTTCCTCGTGGTTTCGCTTGTTTAGTCCTCCCTTCAATAGTCCTCCCTCCTTCGCCCTTTCTCCTTTCATTTCAAAAACCATTCCGATTCCGACCGGTGACTAGTATACAGTTTGATCAGCCCCGTATAGAACAAAACGATGGCAGACCAACACGCTGGACCGTCGTCAGTGACGACACCGAAAAAGAAACGAAAAGTCCGAGGGGAACTGGCAAAGGATGAAGCCGAACCTTCGAGGAAGCAGCGCTTCCGCGAGGCATGGTTGGAGCTTCCGGAGTTCAAGGGATGGCTCGCACCGGACCCAAGAAACCCATTTCGTGCATCATGTAAGGCCTGCAACGCAAGCCTGGTCGCCGGACACAGTGAGTTGACCAAACATTCAAAAAGAGATGCCCACATAAAGGCAACCGCGGGGCTGAGAAAGCAGAACTTGATGACAGCATTCGTACAGAAGTCAAACCCGCACGAACAGAACGTGAAGACTGCTGAGATCAAAATGTCGGCTTTTGTGGCTGAGCACGCCTTATCCTTCAAGGCAATGGATCATCTGGGCGAGCTCGCTAAGGTGGTCTTTCATGACTCAGCCATTGCCAAAGGTGTGAGTCTTCACAGAACGAAGTGTGAATCTATCGTAAAAAACGTGTTGGCAAAAGCGGAGACTGAAGTTCTCGCGCACAGGCTGGGAGCTTCGAAGTTTTCGATATTTGTAGATGAGGGCACGGACATAACGAACACCAAACTCCTCTGCTGTGTCGTCCGCTATTTTTCAGAAGAGCAAGACCAAGTAATCACACAGCTGTTGGAAGTCATCCCACTTGACGCCAGGTCGTGCTCATCAGAGTCGCTTGCCTCAGCTGTGGAGAAATGCCTGTCTGAGAAGAAAGTCCCGCTAACCAACATAATCGCGCTCGCATGCGACAACGCTAGTGTGATGGTGGGGGAGCGCAACTCCTGATGACAAGGCTGCGAGAAAAGGCGGATGACAGTTTTATAACCATCCGCTGCATCTGTCACTCGCTGCATATAGCAGCAAGCAAGGCAGCACTAAAGCTTCCCAGGAACGTTGAGGACCTCTTGAGAAACGTCGCCAACTACTTCAGCCATAGCTGTAAGCGTCAGGCTCAGCTCGCTGAACTCCAAGAGTACCTCCACAAAGAGAAGAACAAGATACTGAGACCAAGTGAGACGCGATGGCTTGTGCTGCACCAGTGTGTAGAGCGCGTCCTCCAGGAATGGGAGACCTTGAAATTGCTCTTCTTACAGGCAGCTACAGAGGACCGCATTGTGGCCGCTGAGCTGATCTTGAAGGACATGAACCCCATCACGGAGGCGTATCTCAAGTTCATGCAATATGTGCTTGGCTTCTTCAACAAGCTTAACGCAATGTTTCAGAGCAAGGACAGCCTAATCGCAGTCATTCAAGAGGAAAGCCAAAGACTACTGAGGTGCCTATGCCAGAATTTCATGAAGCCGTCTTCTATTGAGGACCCTGCTAAACTCAATCCACTCGACCCCAGAAGTCTGCTGGCCTTGGAGGAGCTGTACGTTGGAGCAGGCTGCCAGGGAATCCTGGACAAGATCACCATGGAAGGAGGATCATCCGAAGTTCGTGACTTCAAGCTGCGCTGCATGTCTTTTTATCAAACCGCAGTGCTCGAAGTCCAGAAAAGGCTTCCGATCTCCGGACCCTTCTTCCACGAAGTGCGGTTTGTGCAGCCCTCAACGGCATTGAGCTACGAGGCCCGGAAACGTCTGCCATCGTTGCCCGTGCTTCAAGATCGCTACAAGCACCTCCTACCCAGTGTCGGCGATGTTGAGCAAGAGTGGCGAATGCTTCCCTCGTTCTTCACAGAGAGTGAGAAGATTGAGCTGCAAACCAAGTCGCCAGACGCGTTCTGGGGTCAGGTGAGCAAGACGAAGACGTTCGATGACAAATTAGTACTTCCTAACATCGCTACCCTGGCAAAGCTGGTCCTCACTCTTCCTCACTCCAATGCAGAAACAGAGCGCATCTTTTCAATGTTGAGTGACATGAAGACCCGTAAAAGAAACAGGCTTGGGCCGGAGAGTGTCAACGCCCTGCTCTTGGTCAAGTCAGCCATGGCTACCCGGGGAGAGACGTGTGTCAACTTGACTGTGAAAGAAGGACATATGAAGCTCTTTAACAAGGAAATGTACAACTAAGAAGTTTTTTTCCTTTTCAACATCTGTACATACATGTTTTTTAATCGTTACTTTTGGCCACTGGAACGTTATTGTGGGCCACCAGAACGTTTTAATAGACATAAGCAGGGGACGATAGCAATCATTGCAATACATGGCAATTTTCCTGTTTTCCGTTGTAACTTTTGACTGAGGCAAGTATTATTTTTTAATAAATTTACAAATTAAATCCACCACCTAGCCGAACTTATGTGGTAGGCTAGAGTGTCGTAGCTTACGCATCCGAATTTTTAGATTTATTTCGGTCTCGGCACGACATCTGTACCTCTAGACAATCGTCATCATGACGTTACTGAACGCTCGCGTAATGACATTGACAGGGGCTCCATTCGGATCAGAATTTAGTTTCATACACTATCCCACCACGGTAGATCCCCTATAGCATTGTTAACAAATGCACAGCCCGTGCGGCCTACTCTTTGGAACTGCCCGCTATCACAAACAAGCACGAAGGTGCTTACGTGAGACGGATTTGAATGTTTGCTGCTTGAAGTGATAATAAATTATTATTATTATTAAGCGAGCAACGGGCCGTCGGGATTGGCACGAGAGTGTCCTCTCTTCTGCGCTAAATTATTTACACCAGTGGCCTACACACAACTCTCGCATAGGAAAATCACTATTTGAAGCCCCGCGAAAGCGGCCATTCGTCCAACACTGCACAAAGCGCCGCTTGAAACTTCGAGAATGCAGGCATGATC
>JAZHYW010043203.1:0-13707 GCA_037355805.1 Ixodes ricinus
ACTTGTACCTCGGTACTTTACAACCCTGGTCTCCATCGTCGGCCCGTCCAAGCACGACCCCACCGTCACGAAGGCGGCGTACTGGTGCCGGAAGTACTTCTACGCCCTCAACGTGATGGTGGTAAGTACACTCATGTTACGTTGTCAAAACTTGTCCCAAATGTGTAGAAGAAAAAAAAACGTAACGCCGATGCGGTGTAAATATGCCGTTTTATGACTGCGTGGGGTCTCACGACTGCGTGAGTATGTGCTCTACGTAGCATGTGAGCCGTGAGACGCTTCTCCCAAAAATAATACTTATCTGTTAAAACGTGCAAGCTTCCGTCAAAAAAAAAATAAAATAAAAATAAAACTTTTTTTGTTTGAAGGTAGTTGTACGTTGCATCCAGGAAGGTGTGTTGACATGCATGTGTCAGACAAAATAACTTGAAAGGTTCTGGAATTGCGACTGCTTTGTGAACCATAAGTGCAATCTACTACTTGTGGATTCAGGTGATTGCATGTCGATATCTCTCTCACTTTCAGGTGTGTGACGCCGAGTGCCGAATAATGTGCATCGACCCCCGGTACCCTGGGTCGGTGCACGACTCCTTCGTGTGGCAATTTTCCTGGCTCCGAAACCAACTCGAGCAAGGGCAGCTGGCACGCGACGGCCGGTTCCTGCTTGGTGAGCATACTGAATTCATTCCTTACGCACACGGTGGCTCCCACTGCTTGAAAGCCACAGTACCACACAAACTGTGCTTGTTGTGAGGCACACAGACACAGTTGCTGGAACTTCTTGAAGTGAGACAACACCCAAAGTTTGGCCATTAATCTGTTTATGTCCATATAACTCTCACACTCTGCAGGCTACGAAAACCACACTACACCAATCTCACGACAGTAGTAGACTGCACAAGGCATGCGACCGCAGTGCGAGTCGCTGTCCGGTTTGGCCCACTCACTGTTACTGTCTGCCTGTACTCTCTTGCTGGTTGGTTTGGAGCTCGTTGAGTCAGCCTGAAGGCAGGCACTTTGCATGAAGTTGGAGCTCTTTCGCTGATCCCTGGGGGCTCGCCTGGTCGCTTTGAAGGTCGTCAGTCGATCTGTCCGGAATGGGATCAATTCCTCCTTGGCCACTAGGGGCTCGCCGAATCTGTCCTCGGGTCGCCTCTGTCCCACGCACTGCATTCTTTTCCCTGACCCTTCTTCTTCGGTCTGCCTAGCTCCTCCTATTAGACCCTCCGTGTCCCGGCAGGACCTGACCCCCTTCCAATCTGGCCACCCCCTCTCTTTTCCCCATCTCAACTCCCCTGAGGATTAAGAGAGAGGCTCGTCGAACTGGCGCCTTATCCCCCTGCTCGCCAAAGAGCAGCGTGTTCTGCTCTGCCCGTGCCTAAGGTCACAGCCACACTCCCAAAAACAACAAAGCTTTTATCTGTCGGATGCAAGGGCCTAATAATGCACTTGCATACAACACAGCACCCCTAAGCAATCGAGCGCACATCCCATACGACCCACCAGGAAAACACATAGTTGCATGAAATAACAGGGAGTGTGCAGGCAAGCTGGTGCTAATTAATCATAATGTAAACTGATACTGTAGTGCAGAAATATTAACAAACTTTTAAGTCACACTTAAGTTAAATTATAATTGACATAGTTGCACACAGCTGTTTTTGCTGTTTTCTTGCCTTTCATTTTGAAAAGAAAAGAATGTAATATGTTCCGTCCTCTACATGTCCAGGTGACAGCGGCTACCCCTTGGAGCCTTGGCTCATCACCCCTGTCCCCGGGAACCCCGCGACCTCCACCGCTTGCGGCCGGTTTAATAAGGCGCATTCCTCGGTCAGGTCTGTTGTGGAGCGCTGCATCGGGCTGTTGAAAAACAGATTCCGGTGTCTGCAAAGGCACCGGGTTCTGTATTACCACCCTTCAACAGCCACTGCCATTATTTCGGCATGTGCAGTGCTCCACAACATCTGCCTTGCATCGAGCGAGCCAGAACTGGAGTCAGACTCCGACCCTGAAGTGTCAGAGTTGGAGTCTGAGCCGAGCTCGGACGGTTCTGAGCCGAGCTCGGAGGGGTCAGCGTCGGCTCCCGAGAGGCTGGCTCCTGCCGGCCCTCCTGCCGGCCTTCCGGTCGGCCTCTCGGACAGGGGAAAGGCTCTGAGGCAGCGCCTTGTCGCCCGGTTTGGAACCCGCCGCAGACGTGCCCGTGCGGAGCGCCACACGCAAGGAGTCCGCCGCCACGACGGTGGTCCCGACCACCAGGGCCACCGTCAGGAAGCCCCTCAGCGCCCTCGCCACGGTGGTGCCCAGCGTGGACGCCGCCGGCGACGGGGAACCTCTCGCCACCACGACTGAGGTCCTGACCACCAAGGACCCCGTCACATCCTTGCCCTCAGTGAAGCCCTCCCCGTGGAAGCCGTAAAGTGCACACTTCGCTTCCTGCTCCACAGTCATGGCCGTCCATAAGCTACGCACTCTCTTCAGCTCTTGCACCTTGTGAAGTTCGTCGCACAGCCAGTGTGCTGCCTCCGGATATGTGTCGAGTGCATCGCGGTGATATCGATACAGCCTTTTTTATTTTATGAGCAGAAGGCACGAGACACAGTGGACAGTGACAGAAAAGGTTCAGAGGTTTAGTTGCCAGACCAACAGGTCATCTGGCTTGCCCCTGCAAAGAACTGAGAATTAATTTAGACTACCTCTAGAAAGAAATGTTTGCTTTTGCAGAGATTGATTTCTTAGTTGTTGATTGAACCAGGGATATTGTTGTCATAGGCATTGTTTCATTTTACGAATGCTTCAAAGCGTCCTGCCTTCTGCTCCATTTTATTATTTCTTTTATGACACTTCATCAAAGTTAGGTGATTGTGTTATCTCAAGACAGTGCACAGGTAGTTTTGAAAATTGCTTTATTTGTTGTAACTTTAAGAAAAACCTGTAACTTTATAAATAAAAGTGTGATAACATGGAATGTAGTATTTCTCGGAAGTACAACTCGAGCATCGACTGGAGCCATGTAAACAATTGGGCAATCTGAAGTATATATCACAGATATTTCGTTGAACATTCTCGTCTTATTTGAGCACAATAGTTAAAATCTCTAAAGGAAAAAAAAATATTCTCTGACTAGCATACCACCATATAAACACTGGACCACTCTGAAAGAAGTATCACAGATGTTGCTCCAAACATTCTTATTTGAGCGCAGCAATAGCAAAATCTCGAAAGATAAAAAAATTATTTCTGACTAGAGATGCACCGTATAAACACTGGGTCATTCTGAAGAAATATATCACATGTTTTAAGGACACTATGAAGCACATAGATTGCATTTCGTCAGACATATGACAATGATACACATAAAAAGCATAAAGGCCAAGTTATTTGCTTAAGTAAGACAAAATAAATGTAGCTGCTATTGCAATCCATGACTAGACTGCAGGCCTCTTAAGTTTTCAATGAAAAATGTCTTAACACCAGACAGGAATGAAAGAACACTCCCTATAGTTAGTGACGGGTTAAGAATTAAGTGGAGGCTCCTCCCACCTCTTCCCACTTCAGCAAAGCAAAGGCTGGAGAGGAGCTTGCTTCCTCTCCACTGCTCGCTCTGCTAAAGTGCAAAGAGGTGGGAGGAGCTTCCACTTCACTGTTAACCTGTCGCCGAGTATAGCTGTCGCTGTTCGTCAAACACGAGACATGGCTTGCTTGAGCATAAATCCGTCTGTTGCCCAGCCAATATTTTCTATTTCTTTCACGGGTCATACCCAAGGAAAATGGGCAAATCCAGCTCTTGGCGATTGCTGTAATCTGACTATTGCGCCAATCTGAAAGGCTGCAAAATTAAACGGCTGGCTTGGCATGTGTAAATATATAAATAAATAAATTTAAAGTTCAGTTTCAGGGGGGGGGGCTGGGCGGTGGCCGGAGCAGCGGCCGGAGCAGCGGTGTGGGCCGGAGCTGCGGTGGACCGGGGCTGCGGGGTGGGCCGGGGCTACGGGGTGGGCTGGGGCTACGGGGTGGGCCGGGGCTGCGGGTGGGCCGGGCTGCGGGGTGGGCCGGGGCTACGGGGTGGGCTGGGGCTACAGGGTGGGCCGGGGCTACGGGGTGGGCCGGGGCTGCAGGGTGGGCCGGGGCTACAGTGGGCTAGGGCTCGGAGCTAAACGGGGTGGGCCGGGGCTGGGGTGGGCCGGGGCTACGGGGTGGGCCGGGGCTACAGGGTGGGCTGGAGCTACGGGGTGGGCTGGGGCTACGAGGTGTGGCCAGGGCTACAGGGTGGGCCGGGGCTACGGGGTGGGCCGGGGCTACGGGGTGGGCCGGGGCTGCGGGGTGGGCCGGGGCTACGGGGTGGGCCGGGGCTGCGGGGTGGGCCGGGGCTGCGGGGTGGGCCGGAGCTAGGGTGGGCCGGGGCTGCGGGGTGGGCCGGGGCTGCGGGGTGGGCCGGGGCTACGGGGTGGGCCGGGGCTACGGGGTGGGCCGGGGCTGCGGGGTGGGCCGGGGCTGCGGGGTGGGCCGGGGCTACGGGGTGGGCCGGGGCTGCGGGGTGGGCCGGGGCTGCGGGGTGGGCCGGGGCTACGGGGTGGGCCGGGGCTACGGGGTGGGCCGGGGCTGCGGGGTGGGCCGGGGCTACGGGGTGGGCCGGGGCTGCGGGGTGGGCCGGGGCTACGGGGTGGGCCGGGGCTACGGGGTGGGCCGGGGCTGCGGGGTGGGCCGGGGCTGCGGGGTGGGCCGGGGCTACGGGGTGGGCCGGGGCTACGGGGTGGGCCGGGGCTGCGGGGTGGGCCGGGGCTGCGGGGTGCGGGAACAAATAAATAAATGAATAGAGTTAAAGTTCGGTTAAAGGGGGGGGGGGCTGCGGCCGGGGCTGTGGCCAGGTGTAGAGTGAATAAATAAATAAATGAGGTAAAGTTCGGTTAAGGGGGGGGGGCCGGGGCTGGCGGGGGCTGGGCCGGGGCTGGCGGGCGCGGGGTGGCCGGGGCTGCGGGGCGGGCCGGGGCTGCGGGGCGGGCCGGGGCTGCGGGGTGGGCCGGGGCTGCGGGGTGGGCCGGGGCTGCGGGGTGGGCCGGGGCTGCGGGCTCCTGGAGTGCCCTGCTGGCCAGCAGGAGGAGCACCTGGACCAGGGTGCTGTGGGTGTTCTGGAGTTCCGAGGCCGTCCTGTCAAGGCGCTCGGAGATCCTTTCCAGGACCTCCAGGAGCTGAAATGGCAAAAGGAGTTTCATTAACATTGGGCAGCATATTTCCATACACCCACAGTCTGCCAAGACCTTGCTCATGCCACAACTCTGTTTCATTCTGGCACCATTGTGGACATGCACTGCTTTCTGTGGCCTCGTGGCGGCACCTTCGTCTGAATCTTGTTAGTTGTAAGTGCGCGTAAGGTTTAGTTTGAGCCTGTACCCGGCCTCGGAACTCCCTCTCCTCTGCAGCCTGGTCCGTGTTCTGCTGCAGCAGCAGGGCCTGCTGCTCCACGGCCTGGATGGCAGCCGCGTCGTGCCGCTCCTGCCTCGACTGCCGGGGGGGGGGCGCGAGGCACGGTGGGCCGCACCCACGGCCCCTGGCCTGGCGTTGCGTCTGCCAGGAAACCGAGTATAGGTGATGATGGTGCTCATACCTGCACCACTGATGATAGGTCCCAGTTGCCCTAGGAAGAGAGCTTACCTCGTGAGGTGGAGGGCACCGGCTCGGCTGCCATCTGGCGCCTGCTGCTGCTTGGCCTCTCCTGGAAGGGGAAACAACTCGTGAGAACACAGAGCCTTGTCTCTGCTTCCCATGTGTTGACCAAAGATTTTGACGAGCATGCATCCTACTCGGGGGAGAACATTTTGAGAATGCCACCTCAGAGGCATTCTTACTTTGTTCTTTTGACTTCCAATGAGTACCGGGATATATGTCTAGTGCTAGTACATCATCTTCCCAAAAATTACAAGCAAGACACCACAGGAATTTATTGCAACAGCCAGGGGCAAGGTGTCAAAAATGGTGCATGTCCCTGTTTGAGTGTCAAACATTAGATTTCACCACTACATGGACTGACGTAATGTCTTCCGCTAGAGCTCCTAATATTTGCAAAAGGCCAACGCCTTTCTTAAATGCATCTTCATTGATATTCCGCGGTGCAGCGCATTGGTGCCCGCTGCGCTGCACTCTTTGTTAACATGATGGTAATTGTTGAAGTACGTACCTGCTGGTCGTTCAGAGAAAGTTGTTCCAATATTATGCGGGATGCGCGCTACGTGCCTTCTTAAAGCAAAATGTCGGACTCGGATCACATGTAGCCGGAGCTGCCGGGGGCAGCGGAGGGGTCGGCAGAACCAACGAGGCGCGCGCGAGTGACGGCTGCCCAGAAGGAGGCGCAACTCTCCTTCATGTGTGAGCACCCGTCGCTCGCGCGCCACGCGACCGACCTCTCAGCAGTCCTGACGTGGGACGAGAAGCAACGGCTGTGGGAGCAGCTCGCTCGGCGCCTGAACGCGCTGGGGCCACCTACCAAGAGCTCCAAGCAGTGGAAGGAGCATTGGTCCGGCGCGTGATGAAGGCACGGAAGCGAGCCGCGCTGCTGAACGAGGCCGCAAGGTAATCTTTGTAGTCTGCTGATAGTGCAAAGAAATTTATTGAGTCGTTTTCTTTGTCAACAGAAGGACCGGAGGTGGGAGCTCGACCTGTGCGCCCACTAGCGTCGTCCCTGGCCAGGATCCTGACGCTGGTGGGCGCCGATTCGGCGCTCGGGGCCCCTGGGGTGCGGGTCTCCGGCGGGTGGCAACACCGAGCCAATGCTCCCTCAGAATTTTCTTCTTTGCCATTGAACTAGATCTTCACTTGTTTCCATGTTCATTGAGACATCTGAGCAGCCAGAGTGTTCGAATAGTGGCGTCGCTGTTTTCCCCGCTCCCGTAGTGGGACCACCGCGTGAACAACTCGAACGGGGTAACAGAGAACAAAGCGATTCTGAAGTGATAAGACGACTAAAACTGCTCTTCTGCGCTTGCTGACAAACCATGGCATTACAAACTGTACATCATTATGAATTACACACATCACATGAGAATTCCAGCAAATACCAAGGCGTCCCAAACAAAGATATATGATAATGTATGCACACCGCAGCCCTATGCAGCCTGGAAGCCAGAAAACGTAAACTACGAGTGGCATGGCGGCTGCCCCATTCCGGAGCGCGCACGCCTGCGCAGTTCGCTCAGGTGAGATCGGTCTATTTCGCAAAGGAGGACTGTGGGCCCTTTATAGAGCCGAACGTGGCACTCCGAGTTAAGGGGTGTCCAAACCGGATACTACAAAACGCACGACTCCGACAAATCGTGAAAATTGAAGCGGACGCTTCAATTTGGACGATTTTTGCAGGAGTCGTGTCGCCCGACGATCTTTGTGGTCAAGCCAACATCACGACCTTTCTCCTCGCTTCCTCCACTTTTCTCTGACATCGGCGCTCGTCAGATTTGACGTCACGCGCCACCTGCGTCTGGCTGACCTCGCCAACGACCTCGCGTACCTCACCTTCGTGTCGTTCCCTTTCCCGTTTTCGGGACTTGAAAAACGGCGAAGGCCTTGAGCGATTGACCGACAGCCAACAGATCGTGTGAGTGGCTCTCCGGACCCACGTGATGAGCAGAGCAAGGCCGCCGTGGAGGAAGCGAGGGGAGATTTGACGGGGGAAGTTTTCCCCCGGCAAGAGAGAGAGAGAGAGAGAAAACTTTATTGACTGAGGAAATGTGTCAAGGGGAATAGAGGTCATGGTGGTGGTGGGCGAGGGGCCGAAGGCCCATCGCTTCCTGGACGTCTTCTCCTTTATATAGGTGGGTGGTCCCGTGGTGGCGGTCGGCCGAGGCTTCCCGGCGACCTCTTCCGCCCTTTTGACCAGGCGGGCCTGTAGGTCCGGGTCGGGGCTGCGAAGTGAGGCCTCCCACCTCTGCTAAGAAGGGATTTCGGGAAAGGGATCCTGAGGGCATGCCCAGATGATGTGGGCCAGGTTGGCATGGGCGCCACATAAGGGGCACGCCGAAGTTGGATAAAGGCTGGGTTGGATATGGGTCATAGTGGCCGGGTTGGGGAAAACTCCCGTCTGGAGTTGGCGCCAGACGTGTGATTGTTCTAAACTAAGGGATTTGTCCGCCTGCGGATAGATTCTGCGGGAGAGGAGGTAGTAGGTGGTAATGTCATGATATCCGACCAGACGGTCCCGCGCGGACCGGGCTCCGTGGTAGGGATACAGGCTCGGCCCAGCCCGGATAGTAAGTCCTCGGGCTAGGTCGTGGATCTCCTCGTTTCCCTCGAGCCCAGAATGCGCAGGGGTCCAGATCAGTTGGACTTGAGAATGCGGGGGGGTTTCTGTGCATAATTTTGAGTGCAGTTGCGGATATGCGTTTGGCGACAAAATTTTGGAAAGCGGTTTTAGAATCGGTAATGATTGTTGCGGGGGTAGGGTTAAGCGTTAGGACCAGCGCTGTCGCCGCTTCCTCCGCCGTTTCCGGGATGGGCGTCCGGACTGTGATCGAATCTAGCGGGTTGCTGTTGGAGTTATTGCGAACTGCGACTGCGGTGAATGCTTCGTGGTGTCTATATTCCGCTGCATCTACGTACACGACTCGGGGGTCGTTTTTGTAATTCTTGTGTAGGGCGCGGGCTCGTTGTTCCCTCGATCGGTGTGGTGCGTAGGGTGCATGTTCCGGGTTAGTGGTTTGGCTATAATGTGCGCGTGGATATCTAGGGGAATGGTTGTCGCGTCCTATAAAATGGCCGGAAGCGGAGCGCCGTACGATTTGCCGGAGTCGCGCGTTTTGTAGTGTCCTGTTTGGACACCCCTTTACGGCAGTGAGCAGTGCGCGCCTCAATCAAAAAACGGTATGAGTTGGGGGATACCCTGACCTCTGATTTGTTTAAATGTTTTGTTTATCTTCATAAAATCTACCGCACGCAAGAACAAAATTGTTTTCTCCATTTTTATTCTATATGTGGCATCGACTGATTCCCGCAGTTAATTGGGCAAAGTCCGAAATTCGATGCACTCCCCCCCTTCCCCCTTCCCCCCCTTTTTTTTACAGATCAGTAGACAGCTGACAATTCGAAAAGAAAGTTGTCACGAGATCAATGATGAGTGATTGACAGACCCACTTTCCGAGCGCCCATTGCTAGCTTGGTCAGACTGCACAAACATGATAACCTTTTCTAGTTAAAACCCAATTTTTGAAAATAAATACGGCATCCTTTTTATTGTTTTGTTCTGCTTTTCTTTTAAACCGAAAGCGTTGACCCTACTTATAATGTATAGAAATACCAAATTCTGCGTATTCACACACACGCACACACACACAAAAAGATCACTAAATAGTCTCAAGTAGGTCAGGCGTAAGCCCGTTCTAAACTTTGCCCAATGTAGGCGGACAGTTTTACTTTGTCTTTTTAAACAAATATTCTAAAGCCCCAAAATAAAAATGCGTTCAAAATAATAGAGACAATTTTTTGAAAGTCTGGCGATAATCGATTATGCAATGAGGTAAAACATGCCGTCTCGGACTTTCCATTCCGATGTTCGCCAAAAAGAAGTGCAATATTATTTAAAAGAAAAGAAACGGCAACCGCGTAAAATTGCTACTTAGTAGAATAGTAGTGGTTAGACTAAAACGAGGTCTTGCAAATATTTAGGCTAGTAATATAACTTCTTCGGGAAGTGAGTTTGACATGCTTCTACCTTGGGGGAAAATAATCAAAACAAGTCCTCTGCTTGTTACACGCTTGATGCAACAACAGCTATTGAGGCGAAACATTATTCGGTCAGGATTCAGAAGGCGATAGCAGGAGTCCTCTCTCGCATGCGCATATGCTGCGAAAAATGTTGGAGGCAAACAACCTGTGATAATTTTTTATCGTCTTTGCATGTCTTGTGCTTGAACGGGGACTGCACCTAGCTGAATGAATGCACCATTTTTATGTTGCTGGTCGTAAGTATTGAGCATTATAACACATTTAGGAGGGTGACAAGAAATATATGTAGAGGAAGTAAAAAAAGACCGAGAAGAAGAGAGGACAAAAGATTCTCCTACAACGTTTCGTGAATCTGTTGTCTCTCGCCTTCTCCCGTCCGCCTCCGTGGCGCAATCGGTTAGCGCGTTCGGCTGTTAACCGAAAAGGTTGGTGGTTCGAGTCCACCCGGTGGCGATTCTTAAACTCCTTCTGTCTTGATTTTCCTCGGACTGTACTGCATCATATTGTTGCGGGAACACGTTTTTCGTCCGAAGTATTTCGTAAACGCGGTTCGCTCGTACGCTTCTGCAAATTGTGTTGTCCACTTTCCCGCGACATTTGTTTTTTCTTGTGTGAATATACGCAGGGGAATTGTGGGATGGGAACCTGCATTAGGGTGGAGGGTAGTACATTTGTGTTGTTTTTAGTTTTCTTTCTTCAATTTCAGGTTTATTGGGCGCATTCTTTTACATGGAAATGAAACAAAAGCGTACCAGGACCATAGAGTTATTACAATAAACGCTAGAGGCTCAGCTGGCGCTAGTGTCTACGGGACTTCCGGTTGCAAATTGAAGCAGACAGCATGCAGTCTACATTTCCAGCCTCCCTGTGTATTCCTATGGGAAAACGCGCGTGAATTTTGTCTCTTCGCCGGAAAATAACATGAATAACTTTTGTCATTTCGGTTGTACCGGATAGTATGTACCTTTATTGGTATTGTGAAAGTGTAATTGCTTTAGTTACAGCATTTTCTTTATCACTGAACGATGTTAAACTTCGCTCTATTTCAGCCCCAAACCTCTGTTTCAAGGAAGGTATGTGAAAACGAGCGACGATTCTAAGCAAACTAACGATCGAAAGGAATGTAGAGTGTGTTCAAGGTTTGCTAGCATTTCGGTGGTGCTTATATATTGCTAATATGCCCGTCCTGTCATTGTATGAAAATGACTCCGTCGTGCATCTTTACGATCGGTTAAAGAAACATTCGAACGCAAAAATAAAGCACGTGAGCTACGAAAGGTGTTTCGTTTAATTATTTCCTATGTCGGGCAGTTTTTATCGGGCACCTGCTCTCTGGCTCCCCCATTTGCAAAGATTTGGAGCGTGCGGGTGATGATTTGAACCCAGAACAAGCATCTTCGCACATATTCATGAGCAGAAAGAATGAAGCAGTACTTATTTATTGCAAATCTGACTATATTACGTGGCTTTCAATTTATTTTGATCGTCTGCGTGCACAAGGAGTTACTTATCCAGTGTTACTGCGTAGTTCTTGCCGTCTCTCTCGGTTTTCCACATGTCCTTCGTTCGTTTGGCACGTATATCCCCCATGTTGGAAAGCGTCGACGCCGTGTTCGCGCTAACAGTGTCCGACAGTGCACAAAAATACACGTACGAAGCCGTTTTAGCACCGTTTTTAATGCGATGAATTTGGAAGAAAAACGCCGTAACTGACCAATTATTTCGTCTGCGTGACTGAGAAATGTTCCAAGGTGCCTGGTACGTACAAATTATTCGCGATATTTGCTCTTATAATCGAGCGCAGAGAGAAAATGCACTCGCTTTTTCCCATAGAAATGCATTACCGGAAGTCAATTTCTGACTGCTTGCTGTCTGCTTCAAAATGCAACAGCACACTAGCGCCAGCTGAGCCTCTAGCGTTTATTGTAATAACTCTATGTTCAGGACCCCACAAACTATTTAACCGAAATCTTTCTTTTCCATAAATACTGGATGAAAATCTAGAAGGGCTGTAAAAACAGCGTGACTGGGTGAAAGAGTCCAATGCATTGGCAACAGTTTAGGGTACACAGTAATAACACAAACTTTCAATACACAGTAACACACACTTCAATCTCCACAGTCCTCGAAAATAAACAAAACTAAATTTGAAACTTAAAGAACAAGTCAGTCCTACGCAACCTCAGAAAAATATAAACGAAGGTTTTTTGATGATTGTGCATACATTTATGGTGTTTCTGGAACATCAATTTAATAGTAATGGTACAATAAGATGTAGAGATTGTGAACCGTAGTTCGTGCGAAACCGATGGAAGGCCCATTTCTCTATGCTGTGGGTAGCGATGAAACTTCTTATGGCTTACCAGTCGAGATATAGCATGCACTATCTACGACAGCTATCAATGAGAAACAGACGGATATGATCAAACGATACTCGTACTGCCGTCCTACAAGAACTGTTTATTATTCTAAATGCCAAGGGAAGGAAATTACTGTTACCTATAGCGATAGTCTCAAAAAAAGCTACTTGACTCAGAAAACGCAGCCTCACTAGAAAGAATGACACAACAAAACGCTGTCCCTGACGAAAAGGAGTTTTGAACATGAAACCATGTATACCCATACCGCCTTATGAGAAAGTGATCGCGAAAGCAAACTCTCATTGAAATTTCAACAATGTTTCATCGGACATCAAAATTAACATAATCATCGCATTAAAGATGCTGCACATACACGTTGAGAATATATATTTTACGAACGTATATTAATTAACCCAATCAACTTCAGGTACTTATGCACAGTGCTCAACGACACAAAGCTACAATGAACAAAAGCGGATCGGTGTAGCCTGAATCTAACCGCGCTCGTTGCAAAGTCAGCTCAAAAGAGAAAATGAAAAATAAAAAATAAAACCGTTTGCGCATAGTTCATGCGCTGCAAAAAAAGTATATTTACTCCAAGACTGGGTTGTCGAAAAAAAAAATCAACTTATTTCGCTTAAACCTAAAAAAAAAACCTAAAAGCAATAAAAAAAATTAATGAGTTGTCGATTTTGGTTTAGTTGGAAAGCCATCAATTGACTGGGTTGCATTTACGTAACCAATTTTGTTTTATCTGGCTTCTTCAATTTGCGGCTTTAAGCATAACCGGAGCGGTGGATATTACACCACGTACCAAGCTCTGGCTACTGTATCGCACCTTCGGCAGCGTGTTTGATTGAAAGGGTAACGAAGCATTATTCACCATAACTTACCAGAGTTTGTCAGGTATAGTAGTTCACATACCAGGACACCCTGAGCTCAAGCATTTAATTTCGCACTCTGGTTACGAATTCCACTCTCTGGAAACACTCATAACCACGTGATTGTAACTTTAGACACTAAAATGCACATATATGAAAATAAACACACCGTTTTCTCCGAGATCTGTGTAAGGTCCCAGTTATACTTAACTGGAGCAAGTGCAAAATCTACTACTGGCATAGTTTTGCTTTTTTTCAGTATTATTCTGCTATGCTATGGCCCTAATGTTGAGTTGTCTTCTTTTTGCCCTATTGCATCTATGATATATCCTCGGTTCCTGCAAATATACCCGAGTGCTTCCATACTTTAGTTGAGTATTTTCTTTTTTTAACTTTGTTAAAATTATCATGAATATAAACATTACATTGATCTATAAAACTTAAAATGAACCTTTAATGCGGCGAACTTGTGCCGAGAAACATAAAGTAACAAAGACCGTGCTTTGACTCGACGGAAGGACGACTGCCTCAAACAGCCATGCGAAGCACCTTTTGTAAGCGCACGGGTATCTAGAAGCTTCCGAGCTCAAATGAACAGATTCTCGAGTCATGCATCTTGAACATTCCAGTCACGCAATAAGAAGAAAAATAAAAAGGACAAACGCTGGCGGGAACCATGGCCCCTGCGAGCGGCGTGGGAGTCGAGCAGGCTGCCGACTAAGCCATCCGCACGCGACAATATGCACTCCGGTGCTTCAGCT
>JAZHYW010043206.1:0-19035 GCA_037355805.1 Ixodes ricinus
TGATGGTATGAAAGTGAGAACCGATGAACGTTCGATAACCCGTAACCGCCACTTTTTCTCTGACTGATCGAGTTTTTGGTCATGGAGTGTCCGTCATCTCCATGGCCATCTCGTAATGACATGTTTAAAATTCAGGGCATTGAGGAAAACGGAAACCTAGGGATTTCAGTGTATACTTCGCTTGCCAAAGCAACACACACATTGTCATCAGCAAAAACAACAAGCTCTAATCTATGCAAACACATCAAGCTAAGCTGGGACACCCGAATTCTGCATTGGCTAAACATTGTAACGTTAGAACCAAGTTTTTCGTTTCTTGTGAAATAACAGGCAAAACACTCTGGTCAAAGGGAGCTTTCGTAGATCGCTACTTTAGCTCCGAATTTCGCGGAGGTAGACGCTGCTCAGAGCATGCGCACCGCTAGCTTTGTCCACACATTTCCAGGGATAATTTTCGGAGACCGTAAGCTAGCGGGATGGTGGGTGTGGTTGCAGCTTTCGGTGCCTTGTCAGCGTACAGGTGAACGGAGTGCTCTTGCTCTTTCTCTTAAATACAATATTTTATCTTTACAAGGACTACGATAATGCAGGCGTATGAGAAATGAAAAGCAGTGTTACAGAATATTTTTTCATATCCAAATCATTTTTATTATTTTCTGGGTAAGTTACGGAAAAAGTAACGTGAAAGTAATTTGTAACTTAATGAGTAAAGTAATCCGTCAGCTTTTCAGGGAATGTAGTTTGTAACGGTAATCTATTACATTTGAGGCTCGGTAATTTGTAATCATAATCC
The DNA here is from genome assembly GCA_037355805.1 of Ixodes ricinus. Taxonomy (NCBI): domain Eukaryota; kingdom Metazoa; phylum Arthropoda; class Arachnida; order Ixodida; family Ixodidae; genus Ixodes; species Ixodes ricinus. The sequence continues at coordinate 794 of JAZHYW010043206.1, forward strand.
ATTGCATTTTTCATGTAACGAGCACAAGTCTGGATACAACATAAGAAAGACAGCGCGAAGGGGGAAAGGGCACGCACGTAAGAAAACTGAAGTGGAGGGGCGACTTCCTTTCACGGCTTGCTTTCCTTTTTTTGTTATCGCCCTCCTCGGCGCGCTGATCTCGGGCGTGGAGCGGTGGAGCAACACCTCCTAGAAATAAGGCCGTAGCACTCTTCTCGTGACGTTTCAAAGGAAGGCCATTGGGGGCGCGCGTCGAGGCAGAGGCAACGCGCGTGGATCGACCGTCGTAACGTGCTTTTAGTCACATACGCGTGTCTTATTAGCTAAATAAAAGCTGCACATAGCAACGGGTCAAGAAAACACTTTATTACACGGGCAAAACATTACACCGCTAAATAGTCGGTACGAAGTGGCACGAGGGATGCGTATAAGACGTCTATAGAAAAATGTAATTGTTTTAAGTCGAAAACATTGAGTCACGCAATTACTGCTGTAGGAATGCATATTTTATACAGAAATACTTCGACAAAATGGCGAGACACGCAGTGATTGGACACAGCAAAACAGATCACAGTTAAAAATCAGGTAGACGTAGTCAACGCGGACACGGCTAGAAAAGTGTCATCGATTAAGTAAGCGATATTATCGCGTGCAGTCACTGAATTCTTGCATTATACCCCGGCCACATGGCAAAAGTAATGTAATTTCGATCGAATGAAATGAAGGGGTCAACAAATAAGCTTGCGACGCCGCATAATCACCCAAGACCGCGAGCTGATTAAATCCCATATCATTTAATGAACATATATTAACTCCTCGTGTGTGGCAGGTGCACTAAATTTACTATTTAGTCAACTAATTTACTTCTCCCTGTGGGCTCGAACTGCCTTAGGACAAAATATAACTTATTCTGTATACAACAAAAATAGTTACCTTAATACAGTTAAGATTCTAGTATAAACGCGGTAAAGAAAATAAAATAGCATTAGTATAATAACCACATCAGAACAAACAACGATTTTCAATAATCACACAAACTCGTTATTCACCTTCCAGTAAAACTAGAATATTACCACGCATCACGTATTTACTCGAGTAATAGCCGCACTATTTATGAACAAGGCCCTTGCGTCTACTTTACCGCAGGACACATATACAGTCAATCATTGCGTTGCGCATAAATAACATATGGAATAGCTAGATCGAAGAATACAATTCCCGCAAACAAATGCAATCTTCAGAGATGGTATCTTCGCGCGAAAGACGTTATCTCTGTCCTGTAAACCGCTGGAATCATGCTGTTGATTGTGGTGATTGGCAAGCCGCGTGCTCTACGGAAAAGTGAACCCTCAGGTTTTCTTCATAAGCAGTGCGACTATTACTCGAGTAAATACGGTATTTACAAAAGTCGCCACAACAGCACACGAATAACGACCAAGCAGAAGATTCCATTCTATCACAAGATTTAAAAAATATATATATCGACTGCGGCACTTTATTCGCGTCCTACAGGACCAAGAAAGCCCGTAAATAATTTGTTTCTCACCTGTCGATCGTATCCATACGTCCCGCAATATCCGCCACGAAGACGTTTGAACACGAACTCCAAGAAGTATCTTTGTCCAGAAAGGGGTCTATCGATAATCGACCAGTGTCATCGTTGGCTGGTTACCACATGTCCTCAAACCGTAGTAGTACTTGGTCTCGCAAATCCAAGTAAATGCCGTAGTATCAAGAGAACACAAAAAAGAAAACCCAAAACTGCGTGGCACAAAAAAAAGAACACGGGAAGAATGAAGCAAGTCTCGAAAGAAAAACACACATGATCACCGGCAGCAGTGTGGGACGAAAGGTTTAAGGGACACTCAAGTGGTTTTGAGTTCGTGTTTTGATGATGACAGCTGAATTTAGACGCCCTAAGTATCCCTAAAAACCAAAAGTATAGTCATACGGTGATTATTTCTTTAATAAAAATGTAATTGAAGGCCGCCAAACCTCGGATCCATCCGAAAACGAAACCACTCTCATTGGTCCTCGCACGCTTATCAAAAGGATCTCGGGCCAATGGCGTTGGACGACGTTCCGTCGCGCAGTGATCCCGAGGTAGCCGCATCGGCCGAACCTCTTTGTCATTCGAGCTTCGATCATGGCGGAGTTCTCTACGCTCGAGGACCTGACGCCGTTAGAGGTTGAAATTCTTCGGCGGACAGCCGACCTGGGGATGATTTCCTATGACGCCACTCCGACGTGCGATGTGGACGATAGCAGCGCTTCGGGTCATGTTCGGGTTCCGAGGACGACGAAACGCAGACCTTTTCGGGCGTTCTTCGATTTGCGGTTTGGGCAAGTCCTAACCAAACCAACGTTTGACATCGCAGCGTTACCTCTGGTACGTGATGTCAAGCGATGTCGCCACGTTGACTTTCGCCTCGGGAGGACGGAGGGAAGGCTGGTTCAGACATGTGCAACGAGCGCGTATTTACGACTGCGTCCGTTGCAACCGGAGACGACCGCTCAGCGCCGCGCGTACACACACCTGCAACCACTACAACAAGCGCAGCGGGTCGTCAGCACGGCGACCGCTTCTATACGCCGCCGTCAGCTGTTTCAGCGGCCCCTCTAAAGAAGGGACGCACTGCTACTCAATGCCGTAACAGAATATAGACAGACAGTTTTCTATAGCCAAAAGCTTTATTATTATTTTTTCTTGATAGGCTTGCAGGCTACAGTGGATGAAAAAAAGAAAATAAAAGATGCAGTACGCCGTCTTGGACGATCACGACTCTAATACACGACATTACAATAGTACAAATATCGCCACACGCCTTTTCTACGATTATAAAAGACAATGTAATCTTAGCAGCGATATAGCAACGTAGAAATATGATTTCGTGATCAGATAGACGTTGCGAGCGTTCAGGATTGCTAACACTAATCACTTTTCTCCGGTGATGAAAACGCGTGAAAATTCGCATCCTTTATACGGTACGCGCCAGTAATACCTTGAACTTGAGCACACGCATGAAATGCGCCAAATAAGAAATCCGGGCGATGTTCGAGGACACAAATGCTTAGAAAGCACCACTGTAGTCGAAGTAAACAAACACGACGGCACGGGCGTTTCTGCTGTCTTGAGAGTGCCGCCACGACATCGCCGCACGAGTAGGTGGATCTTCCCTTCTAGTACGTGCTGGGTTATCATAGCGACACACGACGAAAATTCACAGTCAAGGATAGCGCTTTTACGCGGAACGATGAGCTTCCACCACGCCGACCACGCCAACGATCACCACCGACGCCATGTTCGCAGAGAAGAAGCCGGCCCGCGACTGGCACGACCGGCATGCAACGCGCGCCACCAGTTCTCCTCGACCTGTGATTGGTCTGCCGCTGCGGTTGTTTCCAACGCAGCGGGGAAAGAAAGGCCGCCAAAATTTTCAAACATACGATAATTTCATTGGTCCTCGCAAGTACAGAAAGAGTCCGCACGTATTTTATTCCTGCGTGATTAATAGGCGGTTCTGCCTTCTAAAACTGAAGATACTCATTCACTGACACTTCCTTAACGCCATCGCACCAAAAAGTAGCTTCCCCAAAAACCGCTTGGAGTCCCCCTTTAACGTTGCCGCCCCATCTCTTGCTCGTGAGCGCTCCCAGCGGCGATGACTGGATTTTTCTTCGGTTCCCATGCCTTCTTAAATGTTTCAGCGTTCCTTTTCAGACAGTCAGCAGCTCAGTCACAACGTAAATTTACCAGAATCGGAACCCGTATGAGGAAAGAAAACGTCGCATCGGAGCCGAGTCATTCGAAAAGTGTGGGGTTGCTGCAAGACTGCACGAGTCCCGCGGTGACTGGGACAATCATAAATATAAATTTGGTACTTTCAACCTTGGTAACACGGTGTATATATATATATATATATATATATATATATATATATATATATATATATATATATATATATATATATATATATATATATATATATATATATATATAGTACAAGGCTGCGCTTTTGCGTATTAATGTCAGATAAACGCGCACGAACACCACCGCACCGCTCGACAAGAAGCATTTTTTCACGCCGATGCCAGATATTTTCTTATGTAGTTGGCCATGCCTCCCTTCACCGGCATTGTGATGGACCACTCGGAGCGCGCGGCCTTATTTCTAGAAGGTGTTGGTGCCTCGCGTATACGCAGCGCCATGGGGTGGTGGTCGTTGAAACTGACGCGCAGTGGCCAATGGGAGCCTCGTGGATGCGCGCCAGCCAATGGGACCGAAGCCGGAATCCATCAGCTTTACTCCGCTTCTTTGGAATCAGGGAAACTATAGGTGCTATTTGGCTAAGCTTTTCGCGTGGTTTCATAGCTGGGAGCTGGCTTCAATTGGAGAAAGGATACAAGGTGCCGTTTGGCGCGGTTTCAAAGCAGATGACGTTGGCTCTATCCATGGGACAGTTAATGCTTTCGCATTAAAAATTCCTGGCTACGCCACTGAGCACTACAGAGTACTGGCCTCTGCAAGCGTGTACCCCATAATGGCGGCCACGGCCCCGCCGGAGCGGCTCATGTGACCACTCCCAGGAAGTGCGCATAGCTGCATTCGGCGCCGCTCGATGACGCGGCATGGCTAAAAATGTCTATTTTCACATCACGACTAAATACATCGGCTTAAACAATGATTGCTCGATACCAGTCTTTTCTACCGCGGCGTCCCAAGAACGCAAGCTATCTCTTCGGCAAAATTGACAAGCTATTGTAGGAGAAAATTAAGAAAATATTTAGCGAAGTGGTTTTGATGTGACGCAGCAAAAATGGCCTCTGACTTATTAGCGTCACGACTTAGTACGTTTTACTTGTCCATGTTGCGTTTGTAGCAGCGTTCGTAAATTACAAAGCATAAAGTTTTTTGTTTTGTTTTTTGTTTTATATCATATCATGGCTCGAAAGTTTGGTTTCGGGCGTCTATGGGGAAAACGAAACTATCTGCTACAGAGATGGCAACAGGGATCATCAGTCGTACGGCCTTTTATAGCCATTAACATCCGCCCATCCATCCATCCATCTGGCCGCGACGTGACGTCACAAGGGTGCTGCAACACGCCGTGCAAACAATCGACCGCAGCTCCACCCAACGTTCTTAGATTACCTCAGTTGTGGAACTCTTGCGCAGTGTTGCCATTTTAGCGATTTTGTCGCTAGATTTAGCGATTTTCTATATTTAGCGACGGATTTTTCAATTTAGCGGCTAGCGACTTTTTTAGCGACTTTGGTGTTCAACCGCAATATTGTTTTTTGTTTTTTTACAATTTTAGAGATGCTCGCCGGCTAAACCCTCTTTGCTTCTCTAGCAGAGCTTGCTTTGGTTATATCTTCAATTTAAAGGGGCGGTGCAACGATATTCAATTGGAATGTTTTTCACTTTACACGAGCTTACTGGCACTAGTGGGACTCAAGGATACTCGCACGCAACGCCACTGACCAAGAAACTCCTTTGTTGCGCTGTAATTTCGAGGACAAAACCGAGTGTTTTCATTCAATCTCTCCTTCGCAAAACCTGATGACGTAGCTGGGCGGTAGCAGTACCGCCCAGTGACGATATTTGAATGCGGCTCATAGATTGGACCCGAGCATGGCGTGGACACTCGATTTGGGCTCGTGATAATCGATAGCTCGAGAAGCATTCGGGTAGTGTCCTGTGTCCAATCGCTGCAATGACGACAACAGCCGAACCATAACAATGTCTGGAACTCAGCGCGTGTCCTGTGCCTTGCCAACCCCAGCGCATGGCTATGATCAACATTGGCGGCATATAATCGGCTCCAGATCACGTGGCCGCTTGTTCTGGCTGCGAGTTGAGGGGTGAACTCTGCTCGTTTTTCTTTATTTTTTCTGCGACTTCGATTGCGTGTGGTGAAAAACGAACGGGTATTTCACAGGTCATTAACGTCAGGGATCCGTTCTAAGCGGTATTTGCGCAAAATACAAAAATCGTTGCATCGCCCCTTTAACAGCGCGCTAAAAAAAACAAAAAAAACAGGCAAAAATGTTAACACTGCAGACCATTTCTTTCGCGCCCACGTACCCACGTGCTCCCCGCCACACGCTGAGAAGAATTTCGAACTGTTTAGGGAGGTGTCACTTGGACTTAATTTTACCTGGGAATAGACCGATCTCACCGGCTGGTTTGAGTACGCCACCGCTGCCGACATGCATCGTGGGAGCTGTAGTCTTTCTGCACGCGCGAATACCCTGCTGGAGGTCTGCGCGAGCAGAGCACGAGGCGGCACCGGCTGATCTCGTGAACTGGCGTCTGCCTCCTATGAACTACAGTTATGGCGGCGACACGCATGCGTGGAACGCTTGGTGAGATCGGTCTATTGCCTGTGAAAAACGGCATTCAGTTTTTAGACATTTTGATGCTTTTTTCTGAAGAACATGTCCTGTTGGCAGTATTGTCCGTGCACTAAGAAAAGCCTGGTTTTGTTTGAAAGTGCTCACTCTAACCTGGTAAAAAGGGGTATGACATGTCTAAGTGCGGCTCTGGAAAAGAAGTTGCAATCACCAGATGAAAATCAGTCTAGAACGACAATCAAAAAGGTTAAAAAACGCGGGGTACCCCCTAACCTAATCTCTAGTTGTTGTGAGAGCCTTCTTCAAAAGCTAAAAAGAAGTAAAAAAGACAGCGAGGCAAGTAAGGGAAGGAAACGAGTGCAAGTCATTCCGTACCATGCATACTGCGTGTCTCATGATTTAAAAAAGGTAGCTGGGAGATACGACATTAACGTGGTTTTTCGGGATTCTGGAATTTAGCGAATATTTTAGCGACTTGCTGGCGAATCTAGCGACTGTTTAGTGACTTCCTGATCTCAATTTAGCGGCGCGCGCAAAAAAAGATGCGCAACACTGCTCTTGCGGGAGGGACTACCTCTCTCACTCACTTCAGTCCGCGTCCCTTCGCTTGAAGCGTTATCTAGGTTGTAGTTTCACAACTGTGTTCCATAAGAATACGGTTGAACGCCATTTAAACGCTGCGCTTCCGAAACGTCCGTATTCCATAAAATACATGCAGTTACCATAGCCGCCGTCCGGCGCGTCGGACGACGGGAGGCGAGGTCGTGGTGAATGAGGGGGTACTGCTCTGGCAAGCAAGCGTCTGCGAGCAGTTCCGTAGCTGTGCAAATCTAATAACGTTCGTTCCACTGCGACGTGACGTAACAAGGGTGCTGCGCCAGTGTTAGTTGACTGAAAGCTAACCCGCTTGCCTCCGCTATAGGCAGCTAGTCGCATCTTTAAAATTTGTTTTAGTAGAGTACGTGGCTTCACTTTAAAATAAAATTTCGGCTGTGATCATATTTCATGCCACTGAAGCAATACCAGTCGTCTATTCGGTTTCATTTTCAACCTGAGTTGCCATTTAATGTTATTACTCCCACTTGAAATGTTCGTTAAAACAGCCTGTTCTTCCCCGCAGCAATCGGGTGAGCATCGAATAATATCAAAATTATGTTTTCTGAGGTTCCAAAATGAAAGGAGAGGACTTTTCTTTTTCTTTCTCAACAAAAAAGAACAGGTCGAAATCTTACTTTCCATGAACGACACACAACGTCTGGGGTGCGGTCAACAATTCCTGTTTCTTTATGTGCTTCGTTAATATTTTATTTTGTGGTAAAACGTACGCATAACACCGATGTGACAAAATTTAAATATAAAAATTCGCGGTTCCTTATCATCTCCTGCAAATCAACTGGGGTGATAGAACTGTTGCTAAGTACCCAAGCTTCTAGGAGTATGCTGAGAATGTAGGTATATGCGCCGCACGTGCTTGCGTCTGCAGCAGTAACTATTACTAATAACAAAAGCCTGAAACAAATGACACCTATTATGCGGGTTTTCAACGCCTCATTTTGGCATTACTTTACTTCGATCATCTATACGGGAAGGCGAGCGCGCGACGCATAGATCTACATTTTCAAGATTTTTTTGTTAATGCCGAGGTGCTGCTCACTGCTGGACACAGATATACACTGCCGTGCGGAAGTTTAGCGTACTTACGTTCCGCCATATTTAACGGACCGACTTTCCCGCTAAACTTAGCGGACGATTTTTGTGACAGTCACGCGGCGCCATGACATCACGCGACACGTTGACGTCCCGTGGCATGCTGACGTCATGTGACAATAAATTCCCGCTAAATGTAGATGAGAAACGCCACGTTAAATTTAGCGGGTAACTTTTCCGGCTACATTTAGCGGGTGAACTTCTCAGCAAAAATTGAGTGGAAAACACTTTTCCGCTAAAATCATCGGGAAACCGTGGCGTCACGTAACCGGGAGTCACGTGGCACTGCGTGGTCACAACGTCACACCGCTGTGATTCTCCACTAAAAAAAAACAACCTTTTTTTGAAAGCCCTTTGAGCAACATTGGCCGCCGCCCTTCATTGGGCACGAAGCGAGTGTTTGGATCCGACTCCTCACCGAAAACTAATGCATTACTTGTATTGGCTAAGAGCCGAGCCGAGACCGCGCCGAAGGCAGACGAAACCCTCGTGTACAATACATGCTCCGAGTACGTACTACACGCCCAAACAATGGCGGACTTTAGAACTGGCACAGCAGCTGCCAGATGGCGAGCACTTTCGAAAGGGGTCAATTCAGTGGAGAATATTTGCCCCTACATATAGCGATCACCGAAGTACGTACAGTGGCCCAATCTTTTAATAATACCACGCGAGCGTCGACCACCGGGCCAGCTAGCGCCGTGCCGCGGAGGCGTGCTGCGATATGGGAGAGATTAGAGCGCGTGCGTACAAAGCACTTTTTGGTGCGAACGTCGTCTGCTAGGCTCTTCCGTTGACCGCACACAGCCCCTGCCCCATAGCAAAGGAGCGCAAGGCGCTGATTGACATCATAGTTTACTGAGTGGAAAGCGCCGAATAAACAAGGACGAAGAAAGGGACAGAGACGAAGCGCTTCGTCCCTGTCCCCTACTTCGTCCTTGTTTATTCGGCGCTTTCCATTCAGTGATGTACCAACTAACCCATTTATCTATTTTACTACAGTTCATCATAATTTATCCAACGCCCACTTCTCTTTCTCTCTCTCACTCTCTGTGCTTCTCTTATATGTTGGTAGAGCAAATGTCTGAAGAGCACGCGCTGGCGTGATACTCGTCTTGTGCGGCATAAAGAGTGGCGCAATGACTAGCAGTTTATGCCACGCCTGAGCAGTATCACGCAAGCAAGCGCTGTTCTCCGCCAGCAGATAAGGGGCAAGGGTTGTGTACGGGCAACGGAATAGCCTAGCAGATGACGCTCGTACCGGAAAGAGCTTTGTGCGCACGCCTTTAATTTCTCCGTATCGCCGCACTCCTCCACGGCACGGCGATGGCCGGCCCGGCGGTCGGCGCTCGCTTGATGTTATTAAAACATTGGGCCACTGTACATCACGCGCACATGGGATCCGCTGCGAAACCACGCCAATAGTGACTTCCGCCTAAAAACGCGATACTCCACCGAGGGCCATCGAGCGTGCACTTCTGGTTCACTTCTCACTTCTGTCTGTCTAACACTCCACGTTACAGGGTTTGATGTGGGCCTGTGCGATAGCCTGGAGGACATACGCGGCATGTACAGGGAACTGAACATCTCGTGGCATCGATGGCTGGGAGACGGAGACACTAACTGCTATTCCTTCCTGCTCTCCACGAAACGACTGGAGGCGGCAATCGCCGACAGGAAGGCCAATAACGCCACCAGCTTTGTGGACAAAGTGTACTTTTGGACCACCGATAGTAAGACGACGATAAGAAAAGTACTCAGGTGAGTCTATACGCTTTAAAGGCATGGTGCACAGACTCCCGACTGCTTACGAGTGTCTGCCTTAACACCTTTACCCATCTATATAAGGCCCTGTCGCAATGAGGCAACAGTTGGACTACACTATCCGGCAACACGAGGAAATCGTGTTGCCGGCGAGCTTGTCATATCGCGGCAACAACAACAGTCGGGCAATATGTTGTTGCCGCCCAGCAACCGTGTTGGCCGATTTCTTGTCCGACCACCCTGTCACACCGTGCTGACTATGGGGATAACACGGGGAATGCTCCGCCATCTTGATTGTTTACCTTCGTTCGTGTGCAGCGCGGCGTCGATTGAAATGTGGCTCTACAAAGTGCTAGTGCGTTCGAAGGGCCGGAAATTACCACGGGACGACATAAACCAGTGGCTGCGAGTAGAAAACTTGACACGGTGGAGTATTTCCCGCGCTTTAATTTTTTTAAATGTTCTTTATTAGCTGACAAATCAGATAGCCCTAACCGAAGAAAGTAAGATCGCTCATATATGTTCGGGATTTACGCCACCGTATGAAGTGTTTCTGTCCGGTTCTTTCTTTCGTGAAATTCCTATTTCTACTGTAAAATTGTGTTATCACCGGCAGTGCCCCAAAACGCCTTTTGTAGCGTGGTGTGAGCTGAACTGTCAGTTCTTCAAAACTGTGACACCGACACGATCGCCCTTCCTAACAATTGGTGGAATAAACTTTTTCAACGCTGTCTATTTGCCTACCGCCTGCTATTTGATCGCTTCTTTCCCCCAAAAAACACCCTGGGGATTTTTAAAACAAATCAGGTGTCTGGTAGCGGCTGTTTCCTAGTTCCAAGCATCAACAATCATGACCAGAGTTATCGTATTAATGCTTCAATTTCTCTCTGCTCTTCTGTTGTATTGTTACCATACTTTATCAGCGGGTAAATAGGCATGCCATTTTATTTCACTAGCAGTAATGGGAGCTGGTCTCTTAGTGCTTCTAATTTAACACCAATCTGAATATTTACGACCGCAGCAATGACTATTACGGCAATCGCTTTTCGTTATTACACAGTAAAACATTCATCAAATTATTTTAGCTGCACGCCAGCCTTACATATTGTTAAATAACAATTTCCAAGCCTTTATTTGAGTAAGACGTGATTGATAGCGAGCTAGGTCTGCCATCGAAGCTATCTGTGTTGTCGTGTTGCCGGCTCGAAATTCGCTCAGCCAGCGATCAGCGCAAACACGCTGTCCAACACAAGTTGTTGCTGTTTTTGTTGCCGCAAGCTGTCATACCGAGGTAACATTTCCGTTGTCGTCGATGTTGTGCTGCTGTTGTCGCAATGTGACAGGTTTGTCGGACAACACAGGGAGCAAGCAACAAGTTGCTCGACTGTTGGACAACGTGTTGTGTTCCTGTTGCCGTCGTGTTGCTTCAGTGTAACAGGGCCTTTACGACGAGCAAACACACCAGAGTCATCTGGGGTGACTAGCCGTGGAACACTCGTATAATTCCGGTATATTTTAATTTTTTTCGCTCCTGATTCTTCAGTTTCTAACTTCAAATCTTTTGAAAATATTATAAACTACAATTTCTCAAAGATAGTGCGTCCATTGTACCTCGCAAATGCAGCAAACCCTTTGCTCAATTGGGATACTGTTCCAGGGTCACCTCAAAGATGGCGCCCGTGTACCAGTGTCCTGTCATCGTATGAGATCACAAGAACTCGGTCTCTAAGCAAACGCATGTGTTTGTACGGCACTTAGGCGTTCGCAGTATTATATTAGCACTTACTTTTACTTCAACCGTCCTGTGTATTTCAGAAAACTAAAAGAGTATCTTATGCAGCCGTTTTTATTATAATTCGTAATTTATGTGTTACAAAATTTGCATGTAGAATAGCTGAAAAATTTTAAATTGTATCGTGCTTTCAAAACGTTTTAAATTAGGTTTTTTTTTTAAATGTATCACTTGCACTTTAAAGAGGTTCAAGAAAAGCTGGGTATTGGAGGCCGGCGGGATTTTATCCACCCATATGTTTCTCGCTTTTCCCGATAGATGTCGGTACCTATCCCGCATGATGGTTGCCTTCCCTCATCATGCAGAAGGGGGTAGTCATCTATTCCAGCAAAAGCTAGGAGACGGTTGCGTAGTTGATTTCACAACTGTGTTTCAATGCGCTTTATTTACAAACCTTGAGGCACAATTATTCAAAATTTACTCTTGACATAGTTAAATATTTGATTTGGCATTTTTAGTGGCGCACAAGCCCTATTTGATTTGCCCCGTTATGTTGCCGCATTCCTGCTAAAGGTGCAAATTCCAGCCGAAAACGTGTTCGTTTAACCGCTTTAATGTAGGATGTGCTCCTGCCTGTAGCAGATACCGAGCTACGGGGTGTAACTCAAGGTATTAGATACACCGTAAAACTTCTCAGCCGTGACTAACGCTTGAGTCTCGCCATGATGAACCATAAATAATTTTCATCTTCCCCAAGACTGCGTTAAAATACGTTTTCGCTCCAGCTAATATTGAATCGAATAAAACTATATTTTAGCGCAACCCAGGCCGATTCGCTTGACAGTTCTCTGCACGAATTAATCACTACATCGCAAACCAACTTTCCCCTTCTCCCACTGTGTCCGTATCTCGGAGGGGAGAGGGGGGGGGGGATAGTATTAGTGAATGTTTATTACGATGCACACATGTCTTAAGTTTCTTTAATGGTGGATCACTGCTCGGTGACTTTCCTCTAGTCAATACCTACAGTTGAAATATGATACATGGGACTAATCCTCCTGAAAATGAAAAGAACTTAACTAGTGAAAAATATGCCAACCAGAGCGAGTGAAATTAAGTTTATATGTCGTTTTTATTATGGCCATTCATACCCCGTATTGTGCGTGTTCGTTTAGTACCGTGTTTTATAATATTAATAGTAAAACGAGCTTCTTATTCTGGGTTTAAAACACTGGTGCAAAGTTGTTGTTCGACACCTCTGCTACCATAAAACCACATAAATAAATGATTAATTGACCGCTCGTTTTTTCTACTGCATATTCTGTTAGTGTTCATTGTGTGCTGTATCAAAATTTTGTAAGAATGAACGAACTCGCCGGCATCGCTTTAAATACATAAAAATTCACACAAACATATGATATGTCACCTCTTTATGTAAATTTTGCGTGTATGTGTCCTGCATAGGTGCTTTTTTTTTCTTATCCCTCGTCTCAGATTGTTTAATCGGCAATCACTGAGTACTACATAGGCTTTCCAGGCACGAACATTCCAGTGGAGGCTGTTCTCACTTCCAGCCAACTATAAGCTGCAAAAAACAAAACAAAAAAAACTTTGTGTTTAAAAATTGAAAAAAAAATGTTAAAACTTAAAGTGTGTTACCATGGTAATTAGTGCACCGAAAACAAAAACCAAAAAAGACGTGATTTGTTTTTAATTATGCTTTTGTTAACCTCCACGTCCACCAGTGTCGATGTCCCACTTCGGGGTAAGAGAAACATGGTCACAATATTTTAATCCACTTTTGTATAGAATAAAACGTGAAAATATAAATACTTTCGGGAATCTGGAAATGATCTCATTCCTCTTTCTACGATTTTCGTTTTAGTGGTTGCTTACTCTCTATTTTGTTCCTCGCAGGTTGGGGGTCGATGGTATCATCACCAATCATCTGGAATATTTGAGTGCAATTATCAACGAAGAGGAATTCAAGAAGACCTTGAGGCTTGCTTCCATCCAGGACAATCCTTTCATCAGAATTCCGTAGTTAAAATTCGAGAGTGGAAACATCTTTTGTCCGGACAGCGAAATAAGATTTCGCAAGCACTGCAATCAAAAGAACACAACTTTCATTTTCTTTTCCAAGCTTGTTGCTTGGCTGCTCTTATATTTTAAAAATCTTTACACCGCCGTCTTAGAAAACACCTGTGCGAATAAAAAATAAATAAAAAAATGTCCAGTGAGAAATATATAGAAGGGTGTTTTGTTTGAAATCGAACATCTGTGTAGGGGTGGGTGTTTTGACTTGCCTCCCAAAGTTTTGTGTTATAGCCCCATTTCCTCACTAAACAAAGCCACTTTTTTCAATCGTTTTAGAAAACATATTTTTGTGAAGTAGAGCAAGATGGACTGCTACATTTAGACTGCTTGCTTTTGTACCCTGTCCTGCCGGTTGTTATAAATAGGTAAAACGAAAACACCCACAGTAATTTTTTCTTTAAAATGTATACCGCATGGCCTATTTTTTTCTCTCTTTTACTTCAAACTAATCTGATTTGGCGTATTTCATGCCAGAAATAAAAAAGTCAAAAATCGCACTTTTGACGTTTTGGTGACATATTTATTTGTAGCCTTGTTTCTCAGAATTCATTATACATTTTGCTTTTTACATACTATATGCATGTAGGCCTATACATGTGCTACCGACTGGTACTAGTTTAGTCAAATTTGTTTTCACAAAATGATGTCTAAAATTTTAAAATGTCGAAATATTTTGTTTCTTTAATTTTAACTTTCGTAATTGAAAAGGAAAAGGCGATTTGTTCCTTCTTTTTTTTTTTCATTGATGCTAACTTTCTGTGCTCCAAAGAAAGTTTCCATTTTTTTGTGGTACATTTTGTAGAAGTGGTGGAACACACATACATGCACCCGAATCGGCGAAAGGATAGTTTCGCAAGTTGGCTATACTGCAAGGTATTTAGCATTAGAATTCTAAGCTAGTGTTTGCGTGGTGAAGGGGTTACGGAAGGTTACGTTAAAGAACGAGGAAAGGAGCGATAGAAAATCCGAAGGAAGAAGACGCAAAACTAGGCGTGTTCATTTTGTCGCAACCGATTGTTGTCCACTGCATTCCACCGGCGCTTTTTGCGCAATAAAGTAAGAACAGACTAAGAAACGACCGTACAAACTATGGTTTGCAGCCTCTCTGTGTTTAGTTAAAGTCTTACCAGCGCTCGGAGATCCATCGATAACCATCGCTGAGCATGCCCCGCCGCTCTGAGGCTGGCGAAAGGTATGGAATGGTGGCGAACGCAGACTTCTTCCTTTCTGTTGGGACATGGACTCCGCGACTGCGCCCGACATATTTCGCGTGTTTATTCCGCAGCTGGACCAGCTGGACAGCCACAGTATTATGACAGGTCGTTGAAGAGCTCAATCGGCTCGTCAAGTTCGAGCTCGGGCAAGTTCGAGCAGCGTTCATTTTGAACGACAGACCGTCTCCGGCGAATCGCTCCAAAACTGCAAGTCCGTCTTCACTCGTCGATTTAGAGCATGTCCCACAAAGCTGATTTTCGTCGCTTTTGCGAATTTCGGAAACTGCTTTCGATCTACCAGGGAATTCACCATAATACATTCAACACATAAAGTCTACAAAAGTAACTTGCCTAGCATACATAATTCGTAATAATGTAAGTATTGCCGATGTAAAATCGTTGTCGTCGACATTTACACATCTGAACAGAAACAATAAGCATGCATTTCAAATTTTCAGTGACCACTATCTAGACTTCTGAACTGAATGTCGTATAGCGAAATGCTGTAGCGACACTCACGTTCTGCTCAACAATGCTACTCCAACGATGCTACCAAGTTTTGTGGCATCCGCGGACATGTAAGACCAACGTGATGTCATTTATTGATAAGTACCAGGTTCGATCACAAGGTTTCAAGAATAACTTTAGAAAGAAAAGGCAGCACCGTGTGACCCGCCCTCCTTTTTCAGCATAGTCTGCCCACCAGAGCGAGAGCGAACATCAACTATATATCAAACTAGGCAAATGTGGATAGGTGACATTCAAAATGAATTCAGCATACTTATGCTTCGTTCTTGTCGTCTGTTTTGATTGTTTGATTTGGCATATATTAGAATCCTTTTGGTGTTTTGTCTATCTGATTCACTCTGTGTGCTTCATAGAATTGACAATGTACGCAAATACGTGCCCTATAATAGAAGTCTGCAACGTCAACACGTATCATACATGTGTATTGGGCTATTTTAGTGCAGAGTTTGTGGCGTTAAACTTCCGCCGTCACGCCGCAGGTAATCAACCAGACGACTCGTTCGTTCCTTAGGGTTAAGCAGGGTTTATTACCATGATGCTTCAGCACAGTTCTGGCCAACCGCTCCGGGCAACTACTCCCGTCGGCCGCTCAGGCCATCCCCTTAAGACGGTGAGAACCGGGAACCGCCCCCCCCCCCCCCCCCCCCCCGCAAGTCGCCCACTGGCCGCCGCGTGGCGGGCCGAGAGCCCCACAAGTTCGACGCCATGAATTCTAAAAACAAAAAAAAAAGGTTCTAACTAACACATATTTGTGTATATTCGATTGTAAAACGTCCCAAACTTTTTATTCTGCCACAGCGGTATGGAATATTTGCTCTTATAATTGAGCGCGAAGAGAAAACGCATTTGCGTTTTCCCATAGGAATACATTACCTGAAGTCAAATTTAGACTGGATGCTGTCTGTTTCAAAATGCAACAGCACACTAGCGCCACCTGAACCTCTAGCGTAATTGTTACTAAATCTATGCCTTTGAATACTGCGTGCGCGTCAGGGTGTTACCTCCTATTTTTGCGCTACGAAATTAGTCTCGGAACTTTTCCATCGCACTTTGTACTAATTCTGAGTTTTTTTTTTTGTTTCTTTCGATATTGTAGACAGTCTGTTATTCGCTCTTGTCCGAAATAATAAAATACCTAACGAAATGCTTTTACCAATTTGACGCGACACAGATTTTTTCTTCTTTTATAGCAATCCAATAATTGTTGATGCCATATGTCTACTAAATGTACCACTATGTTAAAGAGAGAATAGAACGTTAATATTTGAAGCTTTCGTTTTTCTGCTACTTGTTTTTCTCACAATTTTTTTAAATATGTATTTCGAGTTCATATATTGCGTTTTCAAACCATAGTGGCAAACTTGCTATAGCCTGCACTATAAAGTATAAACTGAAAAAAAGTTGATACAGCTGGAATGTAATATGGCATCCTGTTTGTGCCAGGTGCTTCACTTGTGGAGGAAAACGAGGTTACGTTTAAATATATGTGCTAGTATACGTCAAGTGTACAGTCATGAACACTCTGCAATTGCCGTGACTCTCTACTTTTCCTGCGGAGCACCTAAACAGCCAACCGCTGCAACTTTTCGGGGGATATCGGCTAACGACGAGGCCTAAAATATGTTCTAACTTTCTGTGTTACGTCGCAGACTTCTTGTTAAGGCATAAACGGCGGTGTAAGAAGCACATTTGATTGACGCTCCGTGGGAGGTACAAGGACAGGTAATCTTCGAAGCTATACTTCATTTTTACCTTAGGTTCAAATGCAGCCTACGCTACAAGCTGATGGGATCAGTCGAACAGCGTCAGATGCACACCCTCATGGTGGTCGTCATGTTTATCTATGTGCTCAGTGGAACGCTGAATGAATCATAAACAGAAAAAGGTTCAGTGACTAGCGCTTTTGATGCTGCTTGATTGGTCGTAAACAACCTTTCATGGACACACGTTTCGGCGACACTAACTTTTCATCGACACTCGTTACGCGAATTGCCCACTGAAGGGACATTTCGCAGTGCGCGTATCACTGAATTGCGTGTTAACCCATCCGCCTCCCCTCCCCCCCCTCCCGTGGTGAAACATCGCGTGTCGATGAACTGTCGTTCGATGAACTGATTGCTACCGGACGCAAAGTGCGCTGCGACGTAGGGGCCCGAAAAATATGAGTGCATTCACACTATCGCGTAATGTGCGTCACAGCGACGGCAGCTCGGGAGCTCGCGTAATTTGCTATTATTCTGGCGTCGTTGTTTCTGTGGCTCCTCTTGAGCATGCTTCTGGGTATTTTCCCGCAATTTTCGCTTCCGCTCTCAAATTCCACTCCCGTGCCTGCCTCCCAAGATCTATTCGCGACGCCAGCGACCTATAAAGGCGCCACCTACAAACAAACATGGCGGCTGGGAACAGGTTGCATCGGGTCGGCCGGGCAGGCTGAACGGGAGGCGCATTAATTTTAGCAGATTTTCTTGGTTTAATGCAATATTTTCTAGATGTCTGAACTGCGACGGTTAAGATGCAGCCGTTGCACCTGAACTGCAGTGCATAGTTTTATTTTCCCGGTGCTGCGTATTATTTTCATATCAAACTTTTGTTTCTGAGATTTTGGCTAACGTTTTATTAGGTAACTCGCATTCCTCAAACTTAGGTTTTTATCTGTATGCGAAACCGAGCGTTCGTGCGTTTCCGCATTTAAGAAACAGCTCCAACCGTCAGATTCCGACAACACCGGTTTCACGAAAATTACCGAAATAAGCAAGTGCTTCTTGAGTCAAGAAGCATGTTAACCCGCTGGCAGCCCCACTAAGCAGCTGATAATTATATTTCAATTCAGCGTTTAGTAGCAA